>JAMKCH010024755.1:0-19819 GCA_023653785.1 Ophioderma brevispina | reverse complement strand
ATGGCAGAATATATTTGGGCGTTTTGTGTTGATATTAATAATTATTCAAAATTTAATACCGTTTTCTATTTTGCCACAAACTGTTGCACTCTGGGGTACTAGCATATAACAAATGGGGACAAATAAACATGTATTACAGAACTTGAGCACTTCAGAGTTAAATACCGTTTGGCCTATCAAGTATTAATTTATTTAATACAATATCATTTGTCAACGGTAAGTAAGTTCAGGTTTGTGATTTACAAAAGTTGACTCCTTAGTTTTTATCATATCGTCGCTGGCCAGGAAAAACCTTCTATGTGCATTTGACCTTTGAAACAAAAAGGCCCATATGTGAAATGTGGGCCCCACTTTTGAAATCTCATATGTGCAGAATACTCATTAGAACTGTCTGCAACAAAATAATCATGTATAGAAACGGTTAGCAATCAATTAAATTTAGTTTTAATAAATTTGAATTCAGAATCAACATGTAAAATTGCACAGATGTTTGAACAATCACAGCTATTGAATTTCAAAGTTCACAATGCACATAGAGATCTTTCCTGCCCCAATAATATTAGGAGATGGCTTCAAAATTCAGCAGCCAGCTGATCAACGGTTCGTGCCGGCTGAACCGTATTTCATCAATTAGACCAATAGAAACTAGTTAGAACCGAAATGACCAGGGGAACCATCGAGCAACAACTATTTGGGTTTTGAAGCCGCCCCTTACATGTACATTGTGCATGTTGGTAGATAACCACGTTACCGATATCGGTAACCACTGCTTTGAAAGTTAAAGCACAAGTTGAGTTACAGCATTTATTACATATACATTGATACATTGTGCATGCTGGTAGGTAACCACGTTACCGATATCGGTAACCACTGCTTTGAAAGTTAATGTACAAGTTGAGTTAAATCTTTATCAACCAGATGGTCAACTAGCCACGCAATCAGTTGGTCAGTGATTAGTCTTTTTAACTTACTATGTGCGAATGGCTACTGCCCAGGACATTGGTCATTATTCAATCACACAGTCCCTGGGTAAATAAGCCTCACCAGTGAACAGATATACAGCGCTCTTCAATCTTTACAATGTGTACCGGAAATAATACATCTTAGAGAATTTCACTGGTGATGATTTTATTTCCCTCCGATATTTTTACTTGGTCTTTTAAATTAGTTGTTTTTGTAAGAGAAAACTCGTTCATTATTTCAAAATGATACATTCTTAAGTAATGTATTATTGCATTCGTAAGTAATGATATTGCATATAACAAATGGCCAATTTAAGTGGTTAGTTTTTCATGGATACATTGTACAAAACGGACGTGAACTTTAAAATCAAACTCGAGCCAGTTTAGCTAATTACTTAATGGTGACCTGACTAAAGTCACTTTGACCGTTGAAGTGGTGACCAACAAAGACACGATATAATAGGGCGCCTATATCTCAAATTCGACAGCCTTCAATACGACGGAATGCATCAATATTTGTAATCTATCTAAATTGAGTTTCCAGTCCACCTGCAAGAATTCAGTCAAATGTTAATCTCGGTGGCATAGAAATAACCTCAGGTGAATGTCTGTGGTTTTCTGTCTTGCAGAAGTGTACCTTCATAATTTCCCGAGTAATATCCGCCTAATGCATTTCGAACTTTGGACATTTGTTAAATGGCAACTAAACCAAAAATATCCAATTGTTTTCTATCGCAATTGTATAAAAATACAATAATACTGAATTGAATTATTGTATGCCTTATTGACATATGGGTGCCAACTGGTTTTTATTTCAAAATATCATACAACCTGTAAAATTTAAAGTAATATGGAATTCAAATGTTTATCGATTCTTTCAGGGATGGCTCTACAATCTGAGACCCTGTTGTACATATATTAAATTAAATACCAACCAGATGTTTGAAATTCTAATGAATCCTATAAAGTTTGAGATCAAAGAAAATGTTTGCAAATTAAAGGGGCATTTTCTAAAACTTATAATACCCGTTTCCACATCTAACATATGTCATGATCATTTGACTCAGTTACATGATTTTACCTCCCTGACTTAGACAAGAAGAGAAATTAGTGCCGAAAGTTATTATTAGGATTGGGTGAAAGTGGACTACGTTGATCGGCAAATCAGGTGGTTGTAAAGCCAGATGGATATGCAAGAATTTTGTGCTGCATTTCACTTAATAGTTGCTGGTTTGGGTAAAATCATTATTATTCCAAATAAATTAAGAGTTCTTTATTAGTAATTTTCTTAATTGAATTTGTAAGATTTCAATTGTAAGATTTGCTAATTAGTACTAATTGGATTTGCTATTTTAAATAACATCATAATTATTTAATGAAACAATTAGTAAATGAGTGCCCCAACTAGACAAAGTGAAGGTGCGTTATCTTATGAAACCTTTCATCAGCTATATGTAAAACTAGAAAAACATGTAAAACTAGAAAAAGTTTCAAACAATGAACATATTTTTTTTTCATTTTCTAGAACACATGTTGCATAACTAAATAAAAAACACACCATTTGTTTCCGCCAAATCGAACTACCATTGTAAAAAAACATTCCACTGTAGTTAACTTCACAAACCACAGGTTAAGATCAAAGGCCATATATGCCAAACGAAGGAGCATTGTCTGAAACCTTATGTTTCCATATCTAACTTGTCAAGATCATTAAACTCAGTTACATTTTAAGTCACAATTGTAGTAGGGTTATAAATGAGAATCCTATTCGAGAAGTTTGGGAAAGGTTTGAAGATGTTTTTCTATAGTTTGAAGGGTGCTGAATCAGAAATTTTGGGTCCAACCTATGGGAAATGTGGGAAAATTAATACCAAGTCAAATTGTCTTTAAATGTACACCAATGTAGTTGTCTCATTATAAAGATTAAAAACGGTAGAGTTTGTATAGGTTCGGACCTTTAGTTACACGCCTACAGCCTTGAAACGTTTCAAGGTAATCCTAGGGCAAAAATATCCAATGCTCAGATTTTGGTCATTCTGAAGCAGAAATTTTTTCTTTGGGTGACAGTTCTGTATACAATTTGAAGTCAAGTTTTGGTGACCCCCATAGGCTATGTAGACCCCTTGTTACATTTTCCCCGCTAATTACGAAACCAAATGCCAAACATTGAAAAATCAGTACTTCTGATTTTTTTAGGGACACCTGATATGTGAAATCTCTTGTTGCACCTTTAATAGAGCTGTACCTGTTTAACTAAAGGTCAGAACCTAGACAAACTATATTTTTTTTAAAAAAAATCTTTATAATGAGACAAATACATTGTTGTACATTGAAATACACTTTGACTTGATTTCAAATTTACCCCTGTACTAATTTTTACCCACATTTTCAGAGGTTGGACCCAAAAATTCTGATTCAGCATCCTTCAAACTATAGAAAAAATCTTCAAACCTTCTTCCTCAAACTTCTAGAATATGATTATCATTTATAACTCTACTATGTGTTCAGACTCAGCAGTTACATACGAGGGTTGACAAACGCAGGACGTAACTCAAACTGAAAAGAAATATTAAAGAATTTCTTTAATTCTGCTGTAATACTGCTTTTGAGAAAGGTGATGTTTAATATTTTCTACTAAGCAATCTATTCATTACTCAATATGTAAACATCTCATAAAACTCATATATGGTACTGTAAGCAAACATTATATAAACAAAGAACAATTTTTAATATGAACAGCAGAATTAAAGAAATTCTTTATTATTTCTTTTCAGTTTGAGTTACGTCTTTCTGTTTGTCAACCCTCGACTGAGTATTGCAGAATGTTATTATTTAAGGTGGACTACGTTGATCGGCAAAGCAGGTGGTTGCAAAGCCAGGAGGATATGCAAGTATTATTTGCTGTTTTATTTAAGTCTTTGTCGTTCGGATAATATCATCATTATCATTATTATAAATAATGTAATCATTAAATTTAGTATTATATAATATCACCATAATAATGTAATCATGAAAGGACAATTCCATGCCCGAACACCAACCTATGGAACCCAGGCTCTCATTTTTTTCAGATACATTTTATGGTGCTAAATAGTTGGTCAAAAGAATAAAAATCAGCTTTTCAGTGCCTATAATTTTAATTTGCTATATTTGGTGACCTTTTTCTCTGTAAATAAACAATGAGAGTTCTCTATTACCTAGATATTAACTAGGTGGGTCTTGAAGAAACTCCTTAAAAAACGATTTAAAAAACTAATTTTAAGTTTCATCAAGATTGTGGGGGATCAAAATGGTTCCTCGTGTTGTGTCGCATTGATTTTCGAGATTTTGGCGGGCGTATGAAATTGTGATTGGGGATGAGATTAACCTATTAAGGCTCTTTATGTAATCAGAATCAATTTTTTTGCAATAAAAAACTACAAATTCCGGACCCCTTGGAAAAAAATAGGTCCGCAAATAGTTGCCTAGCAACAAAAATGGACTAAAATTGGATAAGACACAGAGGGTATGAAGTTCTAACTTTAATCAAATACTAGCACATTACAACAATCAGTGAGATCGCAGTTTGTATTTTTGTATTTCTTTTGTCTTCTCTAATAGACAAAGATTATATAGCAAGTAAAATTCGCCTCCATTGGGTTTTCAAAGGTGTTGAATTCAACAGCCTTTATCCAAAAATATGCATTTTGAGGATGTTTTTTAAATGTCACTGCGGACCACTTTAGATGTTATCAGTACCATCCAAAACATACCCCCAGTAATTCCTGTGTGACACCATATGTGAACCATACAAATATTAGTCAGTTTTGCAATTTTCTGGTGAAATGCTGCTGAATTCGACAACTTTTAAACCAAATTAAGCTGAATATCGCTGGTTATGTAATCCTTTAATTTTTAATGAAGACAACATATATACAAAACAAAACTCCCAATGATTATTGTAATACATGCTGATATTTATTTGATGTTAGAACTTCATTTCAGCTGTACGCGTCAAGAGAGCTACGTCAATATATGGTCAAATTTTAGTCCATTGCATTGCTAGGCAACTATTTACGGGTTTATTTTTTCAAGGGAGGGTCCAGAATTTCAACTTGTGAAAACAATATTCAACCTATTTCATGTCACTCGTTAAAATTTTCATATTCGTAAGTGCTGAATTTTGACAAAATCCTCAATTCCCTTATTCTAGTAGCGAATTTTCTGAACCCCTTTACCATGTTTAAGTGAGGGACGCAATTTGGACCATGACGTGGAATAATAAATACCGCAGACAATTATTAGCCCATTTGTTGCATACTCTACATGTTCATTTTCTACGGACTTAATCAAATTTAGTTCGAAAAAAATCTTGAAAACTTCCATTATGTCGTTAAGAAGATAATGTTTCTTGATCGCTTGGATGAGGAACGCAAACAGATAGTGTTCCCTCCAGAAATCACGGAGACAGCTAAGAGACCACATATCACCATCTTTTCTACCAAAACAAAGACGGTGATCATCATAGAGCTGACGGTCCCTAATCTAATGGATATGCTAGAAAAAAGTGCAAATGCCAAGATCTAGTGGCTGACTGTGAGAGTAAAGGATGGTCTACATTCTACTTTCCAATAGAAGTAGGAAACAGAGGTTTCTGCAATACATCAGTCAACAAATGCCTGGCATCCTTGGGCGTCCTAAAGGAAAGAGGAAGGCTATAACTGATACAGCAGCCAAAATTGCACTCAGAGCGAGCTATGTCATCTGGCTCGGCAGAAGCTCAAAGGCATTCAGACAGATGAAGCTACAAGCTCCAGCAATATGCTCTGAGGGAAGTGGAATGGTTGAGCGCTCACAAAACCAGGTTTAAGTCGTCAAAGTCTGGTCCAAAGCCCAGAGACCTCAGAACACACTAATCTAGACAAGTCACCTTCACAGAGAGAGAGAGAGAGAGATATACCAGGAGTGCTTATCTTAAAACGGATAAAGTAGGCTCCGAAGGTGACAGCGCTGGTGTTCTACCAATGAACTATTCCTTTAATCTGTAGAAAACCACCTGTACCAAACAGAAGCTGTAATATATCCATAACATCCCTTAAACCTTCAAAACCCACCTGACAAAAAAATGACGGAGCGGACACCCTGCTTTGGGTGAGTGGGAAATTGTCCTCGATCTGACAACAAAAATACCGCTTCCCTCACTTTTTGCGGTGATTGTCAGATTTTTCTCTAGGGACATTAGCGATATAGTACATTATGACTCTCTGCAACCAAACTGTCATTTTTGAAAAGCACAAGCTATTTCAGGGTTATTTCATCAATTCCGAACACGCCATGTGGAGCGCAAAACCAAGATATTCATTTATGACAATACCAAGTAAGGTTGTGAAGCAGAAAACACTTCAATACATAACGACAAATAGGTCAACCGGGATCAAAACCTTCCAACTTTTCCATACACACGAACACTACAGCACAATCTTAATATGTAGGTACATATCAACAAGGGTGTGTTCCACAGATTATCTGTAACAGGTATGGGCCAACCCTTACGTAATACAAATCAATGCATAAAGTTCAACTTGAAAGATGATAGGTCTCAATAGAACATAAAGGTACCCTCTTTTGGCAACACAGTAAAATAACATGATTGCAGCAACATGCTCACATTTGTTTTGTTGTTCTGCCAGTTTAGTTTTCTACCAGAACACATGGATATGCTCACTACAGCAAATGGTTTATATTGGTATGCGACCTCTATCAGTATATATGTCGCACAAGAAAAATTGAGATTATGTTTTTGGTGTCTATTAACTGTAATCTATAAATAGTTGAGTCCACTTACCTTCTCGTCCATGACTGCTGGTGAGTTTCAAAATGTCCGTTAAGAGATACCAAAATAGAGCACTCTAAATTGCTAATTGCAATTAGCATGCGACGAGTATTGCCATTTCTCATTTCTGGATCTCCACTAGAAATATGCTCCATATATGCATGACTGATCACCTCATAGAGAGTGCAGAGTGTGGTGAATTAAGCGTTACCAAATTACCCAAAGTGGAGTTTTCAGGTAAACCTCAACATTGAGCTCTGAGCTGCTCTGGGCGCGTGGCGTACGCGTGTACCTACATACGTCGATACTATATAAACGGGGACCGTCCTTATTCATATAGCTTGTATGTATGCAATAGCGACTTTCCCACTCGTTACTATAGGCACACAAGAATACATAATATACACGATCCCTGTTTTATTTATATATCACAGCTTTCATTTTAATAACGTGCTACTGCATTCGAGTCCGTCCGTACGCGCAGTAGTGTAGTTTCTTGTCTGTACTTGCACACTTGCACACACAGCTGGGCTAGGACGGGCGAGAACTCACGTTGTAACTTATCGATCGAAGTCAGAGTGCAAAGGCTTTGGCTCAAGATGTTTTCGTTTTTGAGATGGTCAAGATCCTAAATTGTTGAGGCAGCAGCGAGAATTCAGGAGCCCTTTATAATCTTTCAATTTGATGTAGTCACGTATTGAATGGATTTCAAGTGATATCATTTCAAACTTCCGAGACAAAATGTAAAAAGCAATAATTTGATCACAAAAGTTGACGCCGTGATAACTTATGGAAGTATGTGTGTCAATAAGTTCTGGCTGGATTGTAGACCTCATGGTTCCGCATTTATTTGATTAATGTGAATTTATATTGAGCTTTGGAGTCTGCACAAAGTATCCGATTACCATTTTTATAAAGCAAATAGCGCTCAAAGTCTGGCGTTTTATAAGTTATTAATATTCATACCCACGCCTAGATTACCCAAGCAGACGTCTTGTGCAAATTACTAAGCAAATTTATTTCTATTAGCGTGTACTTGACATAATAAATAAATTTCTTACATAATTTGTTGGCGATAAAGAAAATGAAATCCACCTATGGCCCAATAAAACATGATAAAATAAATCAATCTATAGAAAACTTCGTTTTTAAATCAGTAATCAGCAATTTTGAAGCAAAAACGACCTATGCACTGTTAAAAATGTGCATTAAAATAACGGCGTTTTGACTGGCAGCGGGGACTCAGTTAAAACGTCTTTTATGTACCGTTATTTGCACGTTTCGAGTCCCTTTTTACAGTTATTTGCACGTTTAGCTCTTAGCGTTGAAAAATAATATTCTAATTTTTTTACAATCGGATTCACTGTTTTAATACCACAGGTAATATTCTAAATACTCCATCGCGCACTGCTGTAAAATATAGAGTTGCCGATTCAGCACCCTTTGAACTATAGAAAAACATCTTAAAACCTTCTTCCCCAAACTTCTACAATGGGATTCTCATTTATAACCCTACTATTAGGTATGTTTCCGCCCCGAAAAGCTGCACGTTAGCGTGCCCTGCTTTTTGCAAAATGGCCGCCATTGTTTTATGTAAAACCACCATTATAATTTCTTTTTTGATAAACATTTTATCCACGACTACACGATATCAAGTTTTTTACTTTCTGGAAGGGATTTAAATATCTAGGCATACAAGATGGCCACCGCAAGGAGGCATATTTTGCTGAATGAACTTAAAAGGGCAAATTGTTAAAATAAGAACCTGGGTGATATTTTGGGAGCTCCAAAAGAATTTATGGCATTTATATTTTATGCACAGGCTCGTTTTTGAAGATGGCGGTGATTATATTTGCTCTAAATTAGGTAAATCAGGAAGAAAAGCAGTCCTACCCTAAATCATTTCTAAGATGTAAAAATATTAAATATTGACTTGTCCAAGAGAGTGCTGTTACTATAGCTGGTTAC
Source organism: Ophioderma brevispina (assembly GCA_023653785.1). Classification (NCBI taxonomy): domain Eukaryota; kingdom Metazoa; phylum Echinodermata; class Ophiuroidea; order Amphilepidida; family Ophiodermatidae; genus Ophioderma; species Ophioderma brevispina. Next base: position 11,077 of record JAMKCH010024755.1, on the reverse strand, counting down.
TACTTAGGTAATTTATGGTATAAACTGACTCTATAATAGTTCATAGGAAGACAACAGCTCAAATCAACCTGATACAATAAAATCATAATAAATGGGTGCGGACTGTATTTAAGAACGTCATAGGTCTTTACAAGTAAAAATAAAAAAATATGCTTATGAAGAAGTGAAAAAGTTGTCCATTTTAATTTTAAATATGATGACCTAACTTTCTTTCGATCACATCAAGTGCTATCTTTTTTTCTGACTTGTCCCACCGGCTCCTTCGCTCTCTCTACTGTCGAGATCATCTTCCTTCCCAGCGTCAACTCGTGTTGAGTGGTCTGCAATTGTCCAGAAGTACGAGAGAAAATTGCGGGACAATGCTATCAATAGTTTTCCTTATGGTTGTTATTATGTCGAAAAGATGTGCAGGGGTGTTTTCTTCTTGATTCAGGTCCCCTGGAACGGGTATACCGTCGCCATCATAAGTTAAGATCATGTTTGCAAAATACAATGTCATTTATTCTCTTTTTGGTGCTCTCAAAATATCACATTTTTACCCCATCAATTTGCCAATTTTAGTACATTGAACAAAACATGCCTCCTTCCGGCGGCCATCCTGGACGCTTAAATGTTTAAGCCCACTTCGGGAAGGTAAAACTTTATTTTTTTTAGTCCGGGATAATATAATGAAATTACAATGGCAGTTTTTTATAACACAATGGGGGCCATTTTGAAATTGGCAGTACGCGCTAATGTGCAATTTTTCGGGGCGGAAACATACCTAATCCTAGTCAGAAGGAAACCCTCACCAGGTGGGAGCAACAACCTCGAATGTTAAGGCCCGTACAGAAACTGGCTCATAGACCTCATAGACATAGACCTCATAGACCACATTTGGGACACACATTTTTTCCCATTGTCTCCCAGAAAAAAAAAAAAATCTGGAGCTGCCATTGGTCATACAAATCCTAGTACTTTGCATTAGTTCTTGTAAACAAATCGTTCAGTAGTGGCGAGTTTCCTTCCCAACTTCGTGAAGCAATAGTTTGTCCTGTTCTAAAGAAGTCTACTCTTGATAAAAATTTGTTGCAAAAGTATCGTCCTGTTTCTAATATTAGGTACTATTCAAAAATTATGGAAAAAATTGCCGCCGCCCAGTTACAAAATCATCTGTGCACTCATGGTCTTCATGAGGAGTTCCAGTCGGCCTATAGGGCTCAACACAGCACAGAAACAGCTTTACTTCGTGTAAAGAATGATATTATGACTGATATGGATAAAGGGAATGCGGTTTTTTTTTTTTTTTTTTTTTCAGGTCCCCTGGAACGGGTATACCGTCGCCATCATAAGTTAAGATCATGTTTGCAAAATACAATGTCATTTATTCTCTTTTTGGTGCTCTCAAAATATCACATTTTTACCCCATCAATTTGCCAATTTTAGTACATTGAACAAAACATGCCTCCTTCCGGCGGCCATCCTGGACGCTTAAATGTTTAAGCCCACTTCGGGAAGGTAAAACTTTATTTTTTTTAGTCCGGGATAAAGTTCCTATCTATAATGAAATTACAATGGCAGTTTTTCATAACACAATGGGGGCCATTTTGAAATTGGCAGTACGCGCTAATGTGCAATTTTTCGGGGCGGAAACATACCTAATCCTAGTCAGATGGAAACCCTCACCAGGTGGGAGCAACAAACTCGAATGTTAAGGCCCGTACAGAAACTGGCTCATAGACCTCATAGACATAGACCTCATAGACCACATTTGGGACACACATTTTTTCCCATTGTCTCCCAGAAAAAAAAATCTGGAGCTGCCATTGGTCATACAAATCCTAGTACTTTGCATTAGCCATTATATTGATCAGTGAAAAACTGCGCTTATTGTAATAATGGAAATCTATGGCGTATATTAGGCTGTGTAACCCACCCGAAAATAGAAAACATCAACAACAAAACATATTTAAGCCTTTGCCTGAGCACATCAACACCAACAGTAATACTGCCTATAGAACCGAAGTAAAACCTAGCAATCTCTTGATGTATTGGATAAATACCATCACTACTCTGTCAATTGTATTTTCTCAGTTTGCTTAATGGTACCTGAAGTTCTTTATGTTGACGTTAAATGCGAATTTACATGGTTGATTCCAACCTTGAAAAATACTTTTCTTTCTACTGATATCTTTATTGATCACATGTAATGCCACAACTCAGCACAAGTAATCTCCCCCCCCCATTCCTGGTTCCTAATTGCCATACGACTATTAGTACATGTGGAACTGTTTTTTTTTGTGAAAATTTCATATACAATCTTGCAACCAAGGTTTTTCTAAATCAGAATTGTAGGAGGATTCCAAAAATCATGGGTGTCATTTTTTAAATTGTGTTCTGGGATGTATTCTAGGGGGCCAGGTTTATACAGGGGTCAAAATATTTATTTATTTTAACAGGGCGGAATAATGTGATTTTAACGTTTATACCTCATGTTCAGTACCTTTCAAGGATTACAGAAAGGTATAGTTTGCCCTACCTGAGGGTTATAGTACAAGAGTTACAAGGCAAAACGGGTTCAAGGTCACACTGGGGTAAAATTTCAGATTCATCAGTTTGTTGGTAGAATTGTTATCAAAAAACGTTTAAAATCCTTTGTTTATTCCAATTGACAACATTTGACTTTCAATGTTAGGTACCGATTGTGATTTAAAGGGCCGTGGCTCGAGCGGTAATAGCTTCATCGTCAGCACCCCAGATTTTGCTAAGTGGTCAAAATTTTGTAATTATAAAGAAGCTACTATTTTTCTCATTTATCCTGTAAAATCTTAGGGCTAAAGGATGTTTGGTTTGGAGATTGTGAGCGAAAATGTGTCCCATTTGGTGGACCAATATTGATTTTGCAGAGTACTCTATGGGTTTACAAAATTACGTTTTTAGCTCTCATATCAAAACGGATTCAAAAATCGGCCCGAAAACTTTACAGATGGGGTTTTGGGGCGAAGACCCTTCTATCAAGATGAAAACTGTATATACGGGCCATCCACCTTTACGATCAATATACACAATTCTTCCACTGACTCCTTTCTGTAAACCAAATGGCACATTTGTATATTTGTAACATAATCGTTACTCTCTACTTAAATTCAGTTAGTAACCATTTGTATGAAATGGATTCACATGTTTGGAATAATTGCATTTAATACTGGAAACACGAATCAATTGCATGCACTAACACAGTATGACGCCCTTCTGCAATGCGCTGGCTCTATCGGTTGATGGCGTCCTACACATATCAGTAACAGCGCAACATGTGCATATGGCTCTTTCGCAGTGCAGTATCAATTTAGCAAGGTTAAATTGCAAAATTTTGCAAATACACTTTGCTGTATTACAGTGAGTATAACGGGCTGCTAGGGTCTGAAAATTTTCCTTTTAATCACATAAAACTGATTTTCATCATTCAAAACTAAAAGAGACTGGTCAAATATTGTGAACCGGATCGTGATTCTCCTACCCACATAACACCGGCCCTCACACAACATTATGTTTTACGTATTCATTATAGCTGGGCATGCTGTCCTGCCAGCTGCACCCAGTTATTATCACTGAAATTGGATGGCACAGCAGCAGCATCGGTTGTTTTGTTGCAGCGATTTGTGTCGGCTTCCCCTGGTACGCCAAGAGCCGGAAAAAATTCAATAAATGGCGCCACCAATTTTGTCACAGTATTGTCCACAGTGCACTTTTTAATGGGGCAACGACATGTCATAATTCCTTACGCGCAAGTACATACTGTACAATGTGAATATAAGAGACGCAACCACCATACACTAATATGCATGAAAGTCTTTCCAGTGTATACAAATTTAGCTGCAAGCGTATAATTCAAGGTTTGTAATACAAATTTGCAGGTTTTTCCATTTTAAGAAGCCACAACAAAGACATATACGGATACAATAGTTCGCTCATGTATCGTAACAAAAGCATTTTCCAGAATATTCCAAGTTTACAAAATTCTTAAAAAATATTAACAGCGATTAAAAGAATATAACATAAATAACCTTAGTCGTCCAGGATAATCTTTTTATTTTCAACTTTTGAAATACACACACTGGCCAAGAGTATTGCAACATGCAGAAAGCAATTTACATTAAAAATCGGTTTAAAATTGTATAAGGAGTTCTTGACTACACATTACGTAATTATTGTCAAAGTTGTGATCTTCAAATAGATGCTGTTTTTCAGAATCAAGTAGTACGAAAAAACATTTAATTGCCATGTTCTCTAAATATAGCGGGTTAAAGGAGCTGGCTATGATAACTTGCCAATTGTACTCCAGAAGAAATCAGGCACAGGAACGTTATAAATGGCTGCAAAATAGTCGCTAAATGAACTGTGCGATTTATCAGGGTCTACTGTCAATGTTTAGGGCGAAAATCGGAGTGGTTGCATGGACCGGCAATGAGATAATGTCAATAAAAGATAGGAGCACGTTTATCACCGTTGGACTCAGGAAATCTAATGGTAAGAAAGATGCCACGTGATAACTTGAAAACAACTTTATAATCGCATCGTTTGACATTGTGCTGTTTACCAAGCATCGTGAACGTGTAATTAGACACGATTTACGTACACCGCGTGGTCTATCGTGGGAATCATATTTCGGGTGTATCCGAATTTCCCGAATTTTTCTAAGACCATTGTCTTCTATTGACTTCATCTCATTTAAAGAAACCCTATTGAACCTGTATAATTCATTGAACGGCTATTTTGAAGCCATATCTTTTGTTGCTGTACCTGTATTCCTTCTGGAGTGCAAACGGCAAGTTATCGTTCGCAGTTCCTTTATATATCTGCCATATTTAGGGAGCATGAAAATAAGTTTTTCGCCCTCTTGGATTCTCGGGAATAACATTTGTATGAAAAATACAAATTTGGAATTTAAAGGCACTCTCAGTGATTTCATCAAAAATAATTTTTTGCATCTCTATAACAAGTATAGGTATCTTAACACACCTTGCAATTGATAAGACTGAAACCAATCTAATAAGGACAAAATGAGATTATTTTAGTCATTACTACAACACGTAACTGGATGGTGATTAATATCTTGGAACACTGCTGTTCAAAGAATAACTTATATGAGAATGCTACAAACTTATCATTCACTTTTAAGCTATTCATGCAAATTTAAAATACTTGGAGTCTCTCGGGTGATTCACTGATAGTCGCTTTAATACGTAATATGTTGTCAAGAATCCATGGTATAATTTGAAATTAATTTGTGATTGTGAATTTTGTATTCTGTATGCTGTAATACTTTTGACCAGGGTGTGCATTAAAGAACACTTCATTAGAAATGATACTACATGTATAACATTCAAGATCGTTACATGTTTTTATGAATGGCGGCATATTTCCAAATTCATAAGTAATCCATTTTTTTTTGCATATTTTGGACTATAGCTCTACAATAACAAGGAATTACAAAATCATAAGTATAGTGTAGGACATCATTTATGACATTCCCATACTAACCAAAAAAAAAGTTTTGGGGCCAAAAAAACAAAAACAAAAAAAAGGGTTGGGCCAAAAAACTTTGTTTCCCGTTTTCATTTGGAGCCATTTTTACAGCATGTAGATTTTTTTATTTGATTTGCTGAGAAAATTTGCATTTCTAAGACAAAAATGCCTCAGAGATAGAAAATTGCATTAAAACATAATTATGAATGATGTAAGATATTTTTCTTTTATAAATTTAGACAGTCAAATATGATTTTCAAATGTTTTACTTACTACTTGGCCCAATTTCTGGGGAAAATCATTTCCAAAAAACAAACAAATATAAAAAATAATAAATAAAAACATTTTACAATTAGGTTTTGAACTACCTACTGGAAACTTTTTTTGCCTTATAGCAGTCAATGTAACATTTGCACCATTGATTTCTTTAGCGAGGTTTCCTGCACTCTCCGGTTTTGCCGGGAGGTTCCCAGGAAAATATTTTCCTTCAAGGTTTCCCATGAAATTTGCACTAGTTACGGACTCTAAACACAATTACATTCCATATATGACAGTTTATTTTTCGCTCAACAAAATAGATACATTTAGAATTTTCAGGTTTTACACAATGTATACAAGCATTTTTTTTCAGATTAGTGGAAGTGATTTCAGTAAGGGTCCATTTAATTATGTCTGAATATTTTTCCATGTCATTGTGTCGCTTTAAGGCTGATTCAAAACTTAACCGTTGGTTCACCGGCAGTTCACAGCGTTTGAACCGCGATTCATTACTTAAAGGTCCCAGGAAATGCAAATGGAATTGATCTGGTTTGTGTCAAGTCTACAAGGAGGGACCGGAAAGCATTCAATATTTGGGTTGGTGATGACATCATTTGTGGTACCATTGATTTTTCAGAGAGTAATAGAAAATTCCAGGTGACTGGTGTGTATCTATTCATAACACAGACTGAAAATCAATAGTTTAACTAATTATGTCACTGGTAGTGTATCTTTTTCTGGCCTTGTTTATTGGAATGGAATGTCCCACAAAGATTTGGAATACGTTTATCATCTCATTTCCTGGGACCTTTAAAGGCTCACTCAGAGATTTCCCGAGGAGGGTGCCCTCAATTTTCAAACAAATCGTGTTTTTTTTGTATGTGCATCATGCTTGTCCATATACTAATCACTATGTGAAAACACTAAGCTCAAATCGAAGTCCTTCAAATAGAAAATCTGAACTTTGTTATAAAATTCTGGATCCGGGATTTTTGTTATACACAGTAACCTATGGCACTGTTATACTACACATAAATGTTTACTGCATCAAAACGAAAGACCCGATTCATCTCAAACTTTGGAATAGAACATTTTAGGTGACTATCTTTAGTTCTAGTTGACTATTTTTAATTAATACACGAAAAGGTTATATTCCAAAATCTCTGAGTCAGCCTTTAAACCAATAGAAATGTGGTTCAAACTGCAAATAATCGGGCGGCGCGCAACAGCTGAAGTTTGAGTTTTGAAGCCACTCAATTAAAGGTCGCAACGAGAGATTTCACATATCTGGTGTCGCTAAAATTTGAAAGTGCTGATGTAAAACTTTCCATCAAAAATATCTCCATTTGAAAGGATTAAGCTGAGAACTGTTTCTTTGGTACAAAAATTTGGAAATTTCTAATTTCGTATAGAAGCAAATACGAAATTCAGCCTATGTTTTATATTAAAAATATAAGCATATGAAAATCACCTTTTTTCTCACTTTTAAGACATTTCTGTAGCCAAATACAAGGTAAGAAATCTATTGAGTCTAATCTATATGCATTTTTCATTTTTCTTGTGTGGTATTGCCGCAATTCGAGGTTCGCGTGGTTTGTATGCGTGGGTAATAATACTATGATAATAATCCCAACGTTAAATATTAAACTTAACGATTGTGGAACATTCATTTGTATTATAGCTAATGACAAAATCTATTTGGAGAGTGTTTGCATTATGATATCTATACTTATATAAGTTTAGAAAGATTTTGAAATTTTCCCTCTTTTTGGTGTATTAATTAAAAATAGGCACCCAGAACTTAAGATAGTCACCTAAAATGTTTAATTCCAAAGTTTGAGATGAATCGGACTTTTCGTTTTGATGTAGTAAACGTCTATATAACGTATAACAGTGCCATAGCATACTGTGTATAACAAACAAATCCGGTGTGAAAGTAATCATAGTCCGGCAGGTATCATAGTCCGGGTTCCATAGACGACAACGGAATAAAGCGTGAAACTAATGTTGCGTGAAGAGTCAACTGAATCAATTGCCCTATTGTTCACCATTGTTCCCGGGCTGTGAGCGCGGAGGACCATATCTCCGGCCACACCGGATCCGTAATTTTAAACACAGCTGTGATTTTCTGTATCCCTTTCGCCCCTAGAGGAAAATGACCGCAAGAAAGGAAGGTAGCGTTATTTGTCTTGTTAGATCTAGAAGTAATTACCCAATAAACACAAGGCAGGGGTCCGCTTTGTGATTTTTGAAAAATGACAAAAATGGCATTTAGGGATTTAAGGGATATGAAGGACTTTGATTTGAGCTTGGCTATTTCACACAGTAGTAATTAGTATATGGACAAGCATTATGTATATGCAAAAATACGGTTTGTTTGAAAATTGAGGGCGCCCTCCTTGGGAAATCTCTGAGTCAGCCTTTAAATTTACACCTTACCTAACCAATTGCTTATACAAGACACCACCGTAAAGGTCGTTGGGCAAGTATCAAAGGTCATTAGACCTCGACCATTGTATTCAACGGTACAACAGAACTAGCCTCGGACCTTTGTATAGACCCCTGTTGCTCTTTCAATATCTCCACATAAATGAGAGCTAGTCCAGACAGCAGTGGAATGTTATAGCATAATACCTGTTCACGGCCGAGATAATAAGCCACTTGCAATCTCAGTGTGATGAACATTCAATTAAACAAAAGCAAAGATCAATTCCACATTGAAAGGGAAATTTTAATCAACACTACAATAGGACAAAATACAAACCCCTGTATTAAGCTTCGGATAGCAGCTCATGGTAAGCAAATAATGTTTTCCGTTCGTTAGTCGTTTCACCGTCAATCCCGCGAAGATACTGCATAATTACACATATTCTAGCCTTCTGAGTGCCATTTGCTGCGTACACGTAAAAATGAATACACCCAACTTCTTCACAATTCAGTGGCCTTAGCACTTAGCACGTGTTTGTAAATACTCCTCTGGCTGTTGAATACCATAATACTGCAAATTCTCACTGCCCCAGGCGATTGTAGAACGATCATCCCAGTTTAGCCGATAAACACTGTAAAGTGCTCTGCCCATCGGGTGCTAGGCTATATGCGGAAAGGTCAGGTTCCGAATTCTGCACGTATAGCTACGTATCACACATTGCAACATGTGAACGCGTATTGTCTGAAACTTATTTTTGTTTAATAAATGCGAATAAGATTATAATACTCATTATATCCTTTATGCCCTATTGTTATGAACGTTGAAGATATAATGTATCAAGCACTACACATTTACTCAATCCAATTTGGCTTTAATAGTCTTTTTATTGTATGATACGTATAATTAACAGTAAACCTTTTATAGAAAAATCACTGTTCATGTAGCAGCTTCCAAGATTATTTCGAGCCTGTTAAGGATAGAATTCGAGCTTGTAAAGTGGCGAGTTGAATTTCTCACATGGGAAGAAACACAATATATGGCGTGGAAAGGTGCATTGTATTTGTAGACTAAATAAGAGAGACAGAGAAAAAGAGAAAACATTGGAGTGCATCAAAAGCCAAGCTAAAAGTCACGAGATAGAATGCAAACTGTTACACGAAGAAACTATTGTGGACAGGTATGCCTTTAGTCAAAACCTGCAGGTAACGAGTGGTAAATATGTTACAGAATAGAAACATTGCTTAGTTGTACGCGAAGACGTGACAGTAAATTTTCAATACTGACTGAACACGTACGAAGTGATCCCGATGACGCTGATTTCAAGTGTTATTGCAAAAATTTGCTACTTTGTCTCGACCTTTTTTCGTGGCCCAACACGAGGGCTTGACCTTCGACTGTAATCGAATCGGTCCCGTGATAGTCATATGGCCGACAAGAATAATTTAGAAGCAAACATGATATGTGATATGCACATTAATTTAAATGAGCAAAGGGGACTAAAGTTCGGATCTGGTTACATTCTTATGTTTATATTTAAACGGCGCATGGCCACCAGCTTGATGTAATGTTCACTTGAAATAATACAAGTCTACATTATTAATATTATACCTCGCTGTTTCATTCCAAAACCTTCCATTTCGTAACAATAATCGTACGGCCTGTACGCTCTCATATTTAAGCAGATATTTTGCCATACAAATACGCTCATGCTAACTCCAGTATTTTAATATTAAAATCTCCGATCTGGCGTCGAAAATTAAATCGCTTGAACCTTGGCAACGTTCTATTAAAACTGTAAATGCATTGTTGATCTAAATTGGTTGTTGTGTGTATTGGTTGTCTTGTGTTTGATTTCTAAATTTTTTGTGTGCGAGATTGTACGGTCCGTCTAAAGTTGATTTGATTGCAACCCACAAGTGTAACTCATTCATTGCGTAAACGCAGGTGCTCATTATAGGACAGCAATCGACAAAGCAACTAGTGTGAAACCATTCGCACGCATCTACTTCGCATACATCCAGTGTTTTATCATAATTCGAAGAGGGTCCTTAATTTCTATTAGAAAAAAAAAGAATTGGGAAGTTTTATTAATATTTTTATTTGCACTAGACAACGGCCTACTTTTGTTATGTACACACAGTTTGTTTTCTGCAGGTAATTGGAAGATCGTGATTGCTTGACTACTTTACTGTTTATTAATTCACACGAAGTTCTTCTTGATTAAATCATGAATTTTTTTTGTGGATATTTGATTAATGGATGGCATTGCATCTGTATGGTAAAGCTTGATGACATGGCTCTTGTCGGCTATGTATTTTATTTCGCTGTGTATAAATGACTGTAATTACTGCCACAAAATGGGTTATGACTGCGCCATGAAGTATCATGCAATTAAGTAAATTGGGTAGCTGTCCCCATTATATGGTGAACAGTTCAATGGAAAGTACAAGGTTTAAACTTCTCACGCATCTAATTTGAGTGAAGCCCCCATAACTAATTTATTAAGAGAGAATTGAAATAGTGTCCTTAAACATATTTTCAATAATGTTATCACAAGGAACAACGGTATAAATAAAAAAATAATATTCAGACATGCTATTTCAAGTTTTGGTTATTCTACACATCGTTGTTTGGAAGGTATAACAAACTAGCTTGACCGCTATCCCATTATATCCCAACGCCTTCCAACCCTATTACTCAAGACATTATTTTGAAAGTAATTACCACCGTCAGCTTCTCTAAGGTTTTGCTTTTCAACTCCAAAGTTTTTTACTTTTGATCCCTGAAAGACCGTCTTTCACGCGATGATTGGTGATAAAACTGTCTACGATAAAAGGAAAGAGATCATTTTTGATCTCCCCTCCCTTATGAATAATTTGGAAAGCC
>JAMKCH010024754.1:0-41477 GCA_023653785.1 Ophioderma brevispina | reverse complement strand
ATGGATTTGGGGTACAACCAAAGTGCCAATTTTGACCACATAAATGGCCACCAATCCAAAGAAAAAACAGTAAGGAGGTTTGTTAAGCTAGCTGAGCTAGCCCCTATATAGGAAGTTACACAGCAAAAATAGCTTTTAAATTCGTCATTGAATGAGTGAGATACACTCTAAGTGTCAAAACTGAAAGTACAACCACTGATTGTGAAAATGGCCATATATGTAAAATGACAAATGACTAAATTAATAGATAGTAATTTTGTCTTTTCACATATGTTTATTGTCATTTCAAAATAGAAACATAATTTCTACGACCTATTCATTTTACACTTGATCTTGGAATAGTTGTATGTGCAATTGGCTGAGTTTTTATTATGGTTTAAAACCCAACTTTGTCCTTGCATGTTACTCGTTGAAGTGTTAACAGAATAAAAGATAACAAGTTAAACATATTGTTGAAAGAGAATAAACCAAAGCTTAATTATAGTACATCAGCAGCTAAGTACTTTATGGAATCAATCACATTTTAGAGTAAATGTAATTCTATTGATAGCTGGTTATTAACATGATCAAAACTTGGTGCGGGTTTATTATTTCCTCGTTCTGTAGCATGCATTGTTTGAAAATCAAGTAGGCCTATACCGTTATTGTAACTGCTGCAAATGCTTACCACAAAGCTACTTACATTAAATATTCCTGTCTCAAAACATTCAAAAGTAGATATTGCTGTAGACCTACTCAACACACAAGAACTAAATTTTAAATAACAGTGAAGTTTTGTTTTTTTATTGTTTTTTTTTTTTAAGACCCTGTTATTGATATAAAAAGTTTTTAAGTTTTCTTTAAAGATGTGATTTTTAATTCATTTTCACCTAATATAACTTTTATTTTAAGGCCTAATGTTATATTCCATTATCAGGGTTATTCTCTTTAGCCACTCCATTTGTTTTGTTTTGTTTTGTTTTCCTTTTTGGCAGAGTTTCCATATGTACCCCCTCTTCAATGTTCTACATACAATGGCAACCAAAAAAATTTGTTTTTATTTTGTTGGCCTTAGGGTTAGGGTATTTTTAGTGTAAGTCCATAAATAAAAAGAATTTGTTTCCTGTACATTTGTGTAAGGGGTACAATATGGGGTTTTTGCCCCCACTCACCCCCCCTTCCCGCCTGTTTCAAAATTGGGCAGCGGTGACATCGCGAAGGTCCAGAATTTCACCGCGCGACAGCCGCAACAGCGTGAATGATTGTTGTTCTGGTCCATTGATTCATTTTTATCAGCCGGACTAGAAGGAGGGGTTTGGACCCCCCCTCTACCTGTTTAGAAAAGTTGGCACTGGCGACAGCGCGAAATTTGACGCTTTGAAAAAAGTCGGATGCCGGCCGCAGCGCGAATGCTCCAGATTTGTAGGCAACAGCGCGACAGCGGCAACAGCGCTATGATGTTGTGTTTCTCGCCGTTCGTCATTTTGCGTATCAAAAGACTAAGAAGGGGGGTTTGGCCCCCACCAGACCTCCTGTTTCAAAATTGGCACAGCGACATGCCGCGAAGCTCCAGAGTTTTTACTACAGGCAACCCACCAAGACGGCGACAGCGGCTACCGCGAGATGTTGTTGTTGATTTCATCATTTTATCAGAGGACTAAGAAAGGGGTTACTTGTTGGCCCCCACCGAATCTACCTGTTTAAAAAGATCGGATGCGGCATCAGCGCGAAATTGTATCTTTTAAAAACTTCGGATGCGGCGACAAGCGAAGAAGCTCCAGTTTGTACATGTAGGAAACAAACCGCTCGCGCACAGCGCGCAATGATTGTTGGTCTTGCCCGTTTGAGTCATTTTGTATCAAAAGACACTAAGGAAGGGGGGGTTGCCCCCCCACTCCTCCTGTTTAAAAATTGGGCATCGACGACAGCGCGAAGCTCCCAGATTCTACAGGCAACAGCGAGAATGAATTGTTTTGATTCATTTTTATTTATCAGAGACGAAGGAAGGCGGTTTTCCCCTACCTCTACCTGTTAAAAGTCTGATGCGGCATCAAGCCGCGAAATTTTATCTTTAAAAAAGTCTGGATGCGCGCAGCGCGAAGCTCCACGATTTTCGAGGCAACAGCGCTAATAATTGTTGTTCTAGCCCGTTGAGTTCCTTTTTTATCAAAGACTAGCGAAGGGGTTTTGGACCCCCACCTCCTCCTGTGATTAAAAGTTGGGCAGCGAAGACAGCGCGCGAAGCTCCAAATTATTGTTAACACAGGCAACAGCGGCGCAGCGCACACGAGATGATTGTTGTTGATTCATTTTTTATCAGAGACTAAGGAAGGGGTTTTCCCCCCTACCTCTACCTTTTTAAAAGTCGGATGCGGCATCAGCGAGAAGCTCCAGATTTTGTAGGTGCACAGCGGGACAGTGCACAGCGCTAATTGTTGTTCTAGCCCGTTGATTCTTTTGTAATCAAATACTCGAAGGGGGGTTTGGACCCCTGTCTCTACCTGTTTAAAAAATTGGCAGCAGCGACAGCCCGAAGCTCAGGTTTTGTAGGCCAACTTAGAAGGGTAATTACAATTGAATCTTGTTTTCTAAAGAAGGATAATAATGAGTTACGATCGATTAAATTATTTTAGAAAATATTTTAATTGCGGGTTGAAGAACGATTCAACTGCGATGACCAGTAAAGAAATGGTTTCAAGACATTTTAATTGTGGGTTAAGGAACGATTCAACTTAACCCTTGATTGTTTTGGAAACACGTTAGATAATGAATCCACCTTAAGAAAGGAACAATAATCTTTATTTTTCTAAAGGATAAAATAATGGAATTTTTGTAGGATCCATAGTTTGAGTATTTGTTTTCTAAGAAACGATTCCCCTCCAAATTTTTTTAACACGTATAAGAATGATTCAACATCTCAAAAGTATCTTGAACACGTTAAGAAATAATGATTCAACTTAGAAGGATCATTAAAATTGAATCTTGTTTTACCTTCATCACCCTTGTTGCGTTTTAGATTCAGTCTTGGTTATGTCAATTGCGATGCCAGTTAATTATTTTTTAGAAACATTTTAAAATTGTGGGTTAAGAACGATTCAATTCACCCTTGCTCGCTGTTTAGAAAACATGCTAAATGTTTAAACACAATTCTTAATATTTGCCGTTTGTGTTTACACAGATTTATAGCTAAGAAGGATTACTTTAAAGAACGACACATCTTCACCATGTAACTTATTATTTCAGTTCAAGAACGATTCAACTTCACCCATCTTCATGCACCCGTGCGTTTAAAAACACTCTATAGTTACCAAACGTGTATATATAATCAGTGTGGTGTGTATTACATAATGGTTTATATAAAAATGATTCTTTACAGAACGCCCATCTTTAGACCCTTGTAAACAGTTTTATTTACGGGTTAAGACCTCACCCTTGCTAACTTTGGAAACAAGGTACTTAGAAGGATTCACCTACGGATCATTGAATTGCGAGTCTTTGAGAACGACCTATGTTTCACCTTGTTTAGAAAACATCTCAATTTTTACAACACATTTCAACAAATAATCTACAGTGTGTGATACATATGGTTTATATTAAGAAGGAAATCTTTAAAGAACGACCCATCTTCCCCTTTATTGGTTTTTAAAACATGTCCATTTCGATCCAGGAAATTAATGTTTAGAAACATTTTAATTACGGTTACAAGACCATTCACCGATCACCTTGCGTTGCGGTTAGAAAACATTCTCAATGTTTAAAACCATGTTTAATAATTTGCCGTTTTGTGTTTCACATTTATATTTAAGAAGGATACTTTAAAGACGACCCATCTCACCATGGTTAAAAATTTATTTGCAGTTAAATCAAAGATTCACCTTCACCCACCTTCACCCTTGTTTAAAAAACTGTTCAACTGTTACAAAACGTGTTCAAGTATAATAACAGTATGCCCAACTTACATAATGGTTATATTAAGAAGGATATCTTTAAAGAACGACGCATCTTTAAACCCTTGTAAACAATTTATTTACGGCTTAAAGAACTTCGCCCTACGAGTGTTGTTGAAACAATGTTAAGAAGATTCAACTAGAAGTATAATATGAAATTGAGTCCTTTGAAGAACGACCCATCTTCACCTTTGTTGAGAAAACATGCTCAATGGTTACCACCCTGTTCAATATCTACAGTT
Organism: Ophioderma brevispina; assembly: GCA_023653785.1. Taxonomy (NCBI): domain Eukaryota; kingdom Metazoa; phylum Echinodermata; class Ophiuroidea; order Amphilepidida; family Ophiodermatidae; genus Ophioderma; species Ophioderma brevispina. The sequence goes on along the minus strand of JAMKCH010024754.1, from coordinate 37,309 downwards.
TGTGATTACCTATGGTTTATATTAAGAGGCTATCTTTAAAGCCGACCCTCTTCACCTTTATTGGTTTTAGAAACCTGGTCAATTTCGATGCCAGTAAATTATGCTTACGAAACATTTAATTTCGTGTTATTAGATTCAACTCCACACTTGCTGTGTAAACCATTTAGAACACATGCTCAAGTTGTTTAAAAACATGTTCAATATGTGCAGTTTTGTGGTTTACATACGTTTATGTTTAAGAGGATATCTTTAAAGAACGACCCACCCTCTTCCCCCTTGTAACATTTTTATTTGGGCGGGTTTAAAGAACGATTCACTTCAACCCTTGCTTGTTTTTTGGAAACACGTTAAATGATTCTACAATAGAATGACCTTAATTGAATGTTTGTTTTACCTATCAACCCTTTGTGGGTTTTATTCATGATTGCAGTATTATGTTATTCTAAAGGACGGGTTCGAAATATTATAAATTTTGAGTAGAAATCTTGGTAACTTTGTTTTTCTAAAGGAGGATAATAAGGGAAGTTTATGATGCTGTTGAACTTTATTTTTAGAAATATTGTAATTGGCGGGTTAATAGACAACTGATCAACTGCGATTCGAGTAAATCATGTTACATAAAACATTTAATTTGGGTTTTAGAACGATTTCAACTTCACCCGTCTTGTTTTTGGAAACACGTTACGAATGATTCAACTTAGAAGGATCAGTAAATGTAATTTTTGTTTCCAATAATTCTAATTTTGACTAGAAGAAAGCCTGTAACTTTGTCAAGAAGAGTGTAGAAGACTCGTTAATTGCGTTACATAACCAGTGTTAAATAGTTAAAATTTGCGTTTAAAGAACGACCCACTTTGGGATGTGGTAATGTAGAAAACATGTCAATTGCGATTCGAGTAGAACATATGTTTTAGAAAAACATTTTCATTTTAATGCGTGTTAAGTTACACAGAACGATTCATTTTCATCTTGCTTGTTTTTGGAAACATTGAGAAAGAGAGTGTTCGACTTGAAGGACTCATTAAATTGAATTTTTTTTTTCTAAAGGAGGATATAATTGAGTGTGTAATGATCATACTTGCAGCTGCGAGTTTAATTAGTTTAGAAAATATATTGTAAATGTGTGTTGAGAACGATTCAATTCAACCTTGCTTGCTGTTTAGAAACATGCTCAAGGACAAAAAAACGTGTTCAATATTTGCAGTTTATTTCTCATACATTATTTTTGGTATGTTTAAGAAGATTCTTTTAATAGCACCACTGTCACCCCTTGTTGGTTTTGAGAAACAACGCCTATGCGATGCTAGTAAAATTATGTTAGAGAGCAATTTCATTGCCGGGGTTGCGGACATATCTAATTGCCGGTTAAACAACGATTCAACTTCACCCTTTCTTTGTTCAGTTTGAAACAGGATTAAATTACTAGTGGTATTTCTACTTAAAGGATCATTATATGAAGTCTTTGTTTTACAAAATGATATATCATCTGGAGTCTTTACTATTGAGTAGTTTGTTTCTAAATGACACAATTTACTGCCAGAAAACCTTAGTCTTTGTCAAAGACGAGTGTAGAAACACATGTTAATTGCATTTACAAAGCATGATTAAATGTAAGAACAGCTTGTGTTAAATAACCCGTTGGACCCTGTTCAGTTTTGTAACGTTTGTAAACACATACTTCAGTGGCTTTAGCGGTGGTCTTCCAAATGTTTGCAGTTGCGATTCGGCTAAAGAGACCATCTAAAATCACCACAAGGCATATATGCTTGTTTCGACTCATTAATGCTTTTTTCATGCTAATTCTGGATGTGCCCAGGAAAATGACGACTTTTTAAAACACATTTTGCGATGCATAATTGACATAATAATTTTGAACGGGCGACTTGAGTCGCCGTTTAGTTCTCAAAGGATTAAAGAGACACATCTTCCCCTTAGTTGGTTTTTAGAAACATGTCAAATTGAGATGTTAGTGAACAACATTTTCAATGCGGGCATTATAATTGGTGCGGGTTAAAGAACGATTCAACGTCACCATTGCTTGTTTCTTAAGTCCTCGTCCCAGAACACCCCCAGATTTTACCGTAAGTTCTCAATATTTTGTTCAACATTGTTGTGGCATCAACACGAAAGCTTTTATTGTCAGTACCCTGTAAATTAATGAGTGAACTAATATACTGAATCGGCCATCGTTCACCCTTATTTGTTGAGAAAAGATGGTATTTGAAACTATGTTAATGTCAAATGTTAGTTTATTGTGTTAAGCAAAATAAAATGATAAAATATTTAAGAGTATGTTACTGATTAGCAGTTTGTGTTCGTTTATTGCGTTTATAATAAAACACATGTTAAATGATCAGAGTTTTTTTGTTGGCTCGTTTTTTGTGTTTAAGGATAAAATCATAAAAAATATCAACCCTATTGTTCAGCAAAAGCCATTAAATTGGCGACTTCGGGAAATGTTTCTGGAACATTAAAGTTGTCGAAAACCCTTTTATATGAATTAGAAATGAACTCATTTTCACTGGTACCAAACGGTTTCCGGTACCCCGAAAGCTTTTATAGATGCGACAACCACAATGAATCAGCTGCGTGTTCACTTAGAAAATAATTCCTACGTGCATTATGTCGCCGAACTTAGCTTTCCTTCTGCGTGATTAGCTTGAAAAAGGACTAAAAAATTGATATAGAAAATCTTGCAAGATCATATTTTACTCGGCACCTTGTATGAAGGATACATTTAAAGCACAGAAAATACGAATACTATTAAAAAGGTGGCTCACATGCCCCCTATTAAAATAGCTATTTAGCTTTGGGCTGTCGCCGCTGAGCACAGTAAACCCACACCTTCGCGTTCACGAAAGCTGTGTTGGGTACATCACTCGCTATGCAGCCAATAATGAGCAACATCTCTGCAGTCTTGCGCTGCGCCCGGTGTTCTCCGCTAGCACAGCCCCCCCCCCCAAAACAAAGCCCTTGTTTCAACAAGCTTCACACTCGGTAGAGAAACGCGATGCTCATTCATAACAAACTTCATTCCAAAGGTAACACAAATCCCAATATATATTTTTTTAAAATTAAAAAAAAATACGGGAAACAGCCAAAATTAACCGAATAGTACAAATCAAGCTCCATCTAAATTAAAACTCGAACTTCCATGTCGGGTTAAAACAAAACACAACTTAAATTGAAAAAAAAACCAACGGAAAAGGCCAAATTTACACTAACCCAAATCGTAAACAAACAATTTCAAATTTTAACTATTTTCGCCCACGGCCCATTTAGCAATCACAACCGAAAGAACTAAACCGAAGTCTCTATAACAAAAATCTCAACTTTATTATTAGAGGTGGGCTATAGAGGGTCATATTTGTTGGGTTATATTTTAACATTGGAACAGCAATAAAATGATGACTTATTGATGCTTACCCTTTTACAAAGAAAAAGATATAAAAAGTGCGAAAACCAGGGTGCCTCCACCTAAAAATCCAAAATGGCCCGCCAATTTGGCCAAATCAGATGTTTAATCATCAATTCATTGAATTGATGGATTATTGCTATCGAGAGAGCGGCATGTTTTCTATGTCCGGCTCTTATTTGCGAAACCTAGTCGGCCGTCTTTATGTCCGTTTTCCCGCCCAAAATCTCCGGCAAATTGTTCTGGTAGCAGTGGGCTTTCGCCCGTAGGTTTTCAAGTCTTTTTGGAATTTTAGTGACGGCAGTCCGTTTGGTCACTTTATACTATCTTTTTGTCACATTTTATTTGACAATCATTTGATGCCGTGCTTGTCGTCTTTCTTAATTAATGATAGTGTTTCTGTGTGGCACCTATTACCGGTTTCTCGTGGGTCTTCATGCTCTAACTGAAAATGGTGATCGTGTTACTTACCATATCTACCAAGGGATTACCAGGGACTGAGGTCAAACACAAGTGGCGAGGTCATTTGACTTTAGTAGATTTATTGTAAACCAATTTCCCTGGATGAAGGTCAACCGACTAGAGATGACACAAAAGAAGTTGTTTACTTGAGTCAGACTTGAGTTATGTTTATATAACTCGGGGTATTTTTGCAACCAAGTCTCAAAAGAATTTTCAGCAAAGTAATACACGTGCCTCATTTAGTTGAAGCAAACTTCAAAACACTAATTAATTCCGTACCTTAGCAAATTTTGTTATTGTGGTATCGTCCTTTGCAGAACGCAAGCCTTTTGTTCCACATTATGGGCATTTATACCGACTATTCAGAGGGGGTTTATGGTATAGGATGGTGAAAAGTGGGTTTGTTTGTTGTTGCTGCTTGTTGATTTCGACGGCACTTTTAGAATTTTTAGTTTTGTATATTGTTATATTTTTTGGAAGTCTTTGAAAACAATTTTGGTGTACTCTGAGAAACCGTATCCTATCTGTTTGTCATTATTAGTTCTTGTATAACAATGCCTCACGTGGCTGTTCCTCCTAAACAACGCTTTAACACTTCGTTACACGGTTTAAGGCACCTGGAAACTGTTGAAAACCAGTTCTTGAATTTATAGTTGGTCCTTGAAAGTGAAGGCACTTAATAATTAGGTTTTTCTCGAATATAATATCGATCCTATAAAATATGATAACAAAAGAGGGTATTCACTTCGACGCGGTGGGCATACCTTAGGAAATTTTTAATAACCCTACACTGGGATACTATCTATTCTATTCGCGATTTGGGACAACAAACACGCTTGCCTTACTTTTGACGGGTTTTAGAAATTTGTGTCGAACGGTGCGCCACTACATGATTGGCCTATAACATTCGACATTTTACTTTGAAAGTCAGAAAAGTTTGAAATAAGTGGCGGTAAGCATATCAATACTAAGTGGGACGAAATCCCTTTGGCACACCACTCTGCCCAGAAATTAATTACATTTTGACTAGGAATATCCTAAAAATTCTTCAACAAGAGTCAGCGGAATTTGTCAATAATAATCCTCTATTTTTTGATAGAGGATATTCCCAAAAGTGGCCTGAAACATCACAAAATTATGATAATTTTTAAAAAAAAACCCGTAAACCCCGACAATTTGCTGCTGCTACCAGTATGTCATGACCCCTCCTGATATCCTTATTACGTGTGCAACCAGCGTCAATGTAATTTGTGAAAAAAATGCATATACTATTGTTATCAATGCTTGCTGCATTACAGATCTGGTAAAGCATGCCGTGGTAACCCGGAGTGTGAAGGTAAACTGTTTTAGTGTACATTTGCCGATTACCTTCACACGTAGTCAAATAGACCCAAGACCCAAGTCTCATATTGAGTATATATAGAGCTTTGGCCTCTAATGACCCCTATATGGCCTTTGACCCCATTTTGTCAATCTCCATAATAAAACACTTCGGAAACTAAACTGCGCTATAACAAACTAAAGGAAACACTGGTCCCAGGACTCCATTACTGGTACCGCAAATGACCTATTATGATGACCCCCTGTTCCTTTTTGACCTCTATGGGCCCCTATTTGACCTTTGACCCAAGTTGGTCAAAATCTATATCTACTTAAAAATCAAACTTGTGGCTTGTGGGTTGTCCGGCTATGTGTTTCACCGTCCTCTTTACCATACGGATATGAATTTTTGGTGTGGTTGGTAGAGTTTCGCCTACGAGTTTTTAATGGTCACATTATTTGAGGGGGTACTTTTTGGGGTCAAAGGTCAGTCAGGGTCATGGAAATGATGTGCTGTTGAGATAAAATAAAAGTTATACAAGGAAGAAAATAAGTAACCCATTCTTAGGCGAAAAGATAATATATTCTTTGGTTTCTGACTAGTTTTTTCCTCTTCCACTTTTTGGATGGACCAGCACAGCAAATATTTTTAATATTTAACTCATTTAATGCTATAGGCTATGCTTGTTTCCGTAAAATCTGTACAAATAACTTCCATGGTGCAAAGGGATAGGCCTACAAGCTAATGAACCTGTTGTGAGTTGCCTCTGTTGCCTTTTTGGGAGATTGCTCCACTCATTGCTATTATTGCAAAATGGTTAGGGTATAATTATTTTACGAGGGCCTGGTTGTGGACTTTGTTTCCCCTGACAGTCCCTAAACGGGGGTCTGTCAGACTGCGTAGCCCTGTCATTTTTTTTTTCGGCGAAGCTTTATTTTTAGAGCCTATCTCATGGTGGCAGTTCATATGTTTGTAGATGCTTCGTTTTCCAAGTTAGGAGCCTTAAAGTTGACTTTTACTTTGGACTTTTCATTTCAATAATTTTTTCTTTTAAAATCTCCTATGTACTTAGTTCCTACTAACAGTGTTCCTTAATGTGAATGTCATACAGACGGCTGAGCCCTGTCATTTTTTTCGGGACACGCTTTATTTTAAGAGCTCTATCTCATGATTCAATTCATAACCTATGTAGGTGGCTCTCGTTTTCAAGTTTACGACCCTTAAATTGAACTTTACGTCACCTTTTTCATTGTCATTCTTTTTAACAAAAATCCAAATGGACTAGTTCCTACTGAAAGTATCCTTAAATGCTGGAAGTTTTCAATTTGATCTTTAAGACAATATCCATTGGCTGTACCCATCTTGAGTGAGGTAATTACACTGAAATGCCGCTATTTTTTTTTAAATCTCCCCTGATTCTAATCAAATCCCCGCTTTTCAAGATCAAATCTCCCCGATTCCCAAATCCTCAAGTGGCAGCTCTGCAAAGGCATCCCTTGGGTCGATTCTTTATCACGGTACACACTTAACCATGCTTTTGACATATGGATATGAGTTTGGTATGGCCTCGGTGGTAGAGTTTCGCCGTCATTTTTTGTGGGTCATGTCTTTTCGAGGAGGGTCATTTGGGGTCAAAGGGTCCATCCAGGGGGCGTTATCGGGTACCATGGCTGTGCTTTTGGACTATGGATTGAGTTTTGGTATGGTGGTAGAGTTTTGCCATACAAGTTTTGTGCTGACATGTTTTCGAGGGGGCATTTTGGGTCAAGGTCATCCTCGGGTTCGTATCGCGTAAACAGTGGCGTTGCTTGACTCTGATAGTTTTTTGTATTGCTGGTAGAGTTTGCCGTACAAGTTTTTGTGGTCATGTTTTCGAGGGTTTCATTTTGTGGTTGTCAAGGTCATCCAGGTGCGTATCGGGTACATTGGCCGTCGCTTTTGGACGTACTCGATTGAGTTTTGATTATGGGGGTAGCGTTTTGCCGTACCACTTTGTGGTCACATTTTCGAGGGGTCATTTTGGGTCAGAAGTCATGTTAGGGATCACTATTGGGTAACTTGGCTTGTTGGTTTCATACCCATGCGTTGACGTATGGCTATGAAGCACCCAGGGTGCTAATTCGGTCGAAACAAGTACCTTGGGTTCGTTCTGAAAACCTTCCATTATAACTCCTCTAACGGGTATACCGCAGCTACGAAGACCCATGCGGCATGCCGCGTGCTCCACACTATATAGACATTTCTACAATAAGTTACAGTGAACCACCACAATGCTCACAAAGGAACGTGTAGGACTTATCAGGGTAGTACGTTTGACTCTAATACCTAAAGGACCTTCTGGCCCCACGTTCAAACCTCTTGCCCTCCTATATATTTAATAACCGTCGGTCTGTCCTGTCAACTGTGTCTGTCCCTTCTGACGGCATATGTTCTTTCGCTTGACCGCGTGGAATTGCACCTTCCCTGCAACTGGGGGTGGTGCCCTTAACCGTCGAGACCGAGTCTGTATTGGTTTTGTGGATCAAGGTCATCAGGGGTCTTCAAAGTTCAAAGGAGCTCCAATGGGGTTAAACTTTGGTGAATTCAGGCGAAACTTGGTGGGCGGGGGTCGATTGTTGATGAATGAAATTTCAAAGTCATAGGCACGGTCATCGGGGTTCTTCAATGGTCAGGAACCGCAAAACCCGAGGTCATTCAAGCCAGTTGATCGCAAAACACCGGTGATAGCCAAACCCGAGGATCGCCTAGTAATATACTATTAGCAGAGCACCATTCCGAACTCTTATGGTATGTACAGAATGACCTCTTATGGCCCCCATATGCCTTTTGACCTCCAATCGACCCTACTTGACCTTTGACCCCCCAAAATATCTAAACAGTCTTCCAAGTTAAGAAGTTGTATGCCCCAAACTTGCTCAAGATCAACCCACATGGCCAGACCCGTGGGCTATATGTCAATTTGACCTTTAATGACCCCTACATGACATAGGACCCCACAACTACACATTCCCTCCCAAACAATCCCAATTGATGGATTACTGCTCATTGATGCACTCTTTGACCATAACTTATAAGCTGCTTTTGTTAATCACCTTCATTTTTGTGCAATACCCATGTTTTGGCCTGCAAGGAATCATTCTGATGCATTTCTATCTCACTACGACTTTTTCGTTTTCTCGATGTGGAAGTTTTAGCCTAAAATTGGACTGCGAGGCGCGCTTCCCAACAAGTACATATCGTATGAAAAGTTTTAAATTTTAACGGTGTGGTGGGTCCTCATCAGAATTGTTTGATTGCATCATTTTCTGAAGATAGAGCTGTGTAACACTTCACCATTTTCCCATGGCATTAATTTTAAAATTTGATGAAACACTCCCATTGGAATGTACAGGTGTCAACGAACTTTCTTACCTGTGGGTTTACAATGGCGGGCATTTTTTACATTAAAATGCCACAGTTTGTAAACTGCAAACACCTTGCAGTCAATTTTCATCATCATGTTTTCATAAATAACTCAATAAACTTTTGAATGTTTAAATCACCATCTCAATTGGATGCGCATTTTAATGGGAAAGCACCCTCAGATTTGTCATTTTAAGCCAAAATGGCATTTTCAAGAAAACGAAGGCTATGGGTGGGATGAAAGTTGTAGAGCAATGATTCCTAATACCACAAACATAGGGTATTGCCCACCAAAATTAAGCAAAATTGACAAAAAATCATGGAGTTTATGCAAATCAAATTTCTGACAATTTGGCGGACATTTTGATTTTCGATGGGGCACCCTGGTTTTCGTACTTTTTTCAATTTTTTCTCGAAAGTGGGATCAGGGTGATTAAAGTATCAAATGAGCCTGTGGTCGAAGTTGATCTGAAACATTGGACCTTCTATAGCCCACCTCTCTTATTATTAAAAAAACGGGAAAAGGACAAAATAGTGTACAAATTTACTGGCTCAAAATTGTAACAAACCCAACTTATTGAAAAAACAACGAGAAAAGTCAAAATCAGCCAAAATCGTAAAAATCAACAATCTTAATTTTAAACTTGAACTATTTCCCTCAGGAGGTCCATTGTAAGAAAGCACAAGGACAAAAAAATGTTAACTCCTGAAAGTTCTGGGGTGTTTGCCGCTGGCGCCGTTGCCCGTGTAAAAACCATAGCTTCACACTTCGATGGATACGCAATAACATAATCCAACTTGATTTAAAAAAAAAAAACAACGGGAAAACTGCCAAAATGCCCAAATAGTTAGTAAAAATCAAGCTCAAACTAGTACAACTTGAGCAAGCTCAATCTAAACTAAACTCAACGTTCATCGTTTAAAACTAAACTCCCAACTTTATTTAAAAACAACGGAAAAGGCCAAAATTAGCCAAAAGTATCGGGAAGAAAAAAGGCCAAAATAGCCCATTAGTAGAATCAAGCTAAAAATCGAACAAATCAAGCTAAATACTTAGTACAAATCAAGCTCAATCTAAATTAAACTTAGAACTTTGTGGTTATTAAAACAACATTAATGAAGAAAAAACAACAGGAAATACCAAATCGTAAAAAACAACTAAATTTAAACTCAAAATGTTATGGTTGCTTTATGTATATTTAATTGAAATAACTATATCTTATTGTTCTTATAGACAACGGTACACCCAGGACACTTTGCGCGTCGCCGTGCATGGGTTTTTAAAAAGGTTTGGCTTCTCGCTGTCGCCGTTGCCTGGGTTTAAAAAGGTTTGGCTTCCGCGGCGGCTTAATGTGGTAGGGATTCTAAAGTTAGTCCAAAAAAAGAAATTATTAAAGCTCAGATTAGTGTGGCCATTTAGGGGTGGGGTTACATCAATTTAGTTTAGTTAAATAAGTATGACAATGAAGTAACATTTAATATTGCAATGATTAAAGGCCCATTTGTATTATCATACAAAAAGCAACCATTTTGGCTAAGTATCTCCGATGTTGTGCATTAATACTCTGGTATATAATGTAGACGCCAAAAACCTCGGGACTTTAAAAGTTCATAAACAAAATTGTATTAATGTGCCATTTTCTAGTGTAAATAATATATAAAAGGTTACTTTAAAGGATGTGTTGTTGTCTTGAATGTCATCATATTAGAGGCTAACTGCATAATTGATGCTTTTGGGTAGTGATGTTACGAATGCCCATGCTCTAATTTTGGAATTTACTGGGATATATCCTGAATTTTTCAATTCCACTGAGGTTGTGTAATCAGAAGAGATGAATTTGCACCCTCTGTGAGATCAAAGGGCACGCTAGTGTGTTGAAATAGCCCATATACAAAAGCTTTACATCAACCATGCAAAATATAAATTGTGAGCAATCTTGAGGGGTGCACTATTTTCAAAATTGCCAGGTTCTTTGATAAATTGAGGTAAGGGTAATCAAAGTAACTTCACATATTGCATAACTTCACATTCGAAATGAACTAGATGTACACTCACACTTGCAGTCATGCACACCATCTACTTCAAATATGGTGTTTCCATAGGTGACAACCCTTCTTTCGGACTCCCTATGAAATTGCGGAAACCTTAAAACGGAATAACCACACAGTTGATTTTGGGCCCGGATGTGTGCACAAAGATCAGATGCAATCATTCAGGGGGTCATAAGTGCAAATGTCGGCAGCAATCGTGGGTTCAAGATCATTGAAATGGAGGTACAGACTTACACAAGCGAATCTGAAAAATGGTTATACTAGGTAAGTAGATAATAGCGCTGCCATGATAGCAGCGGATGAGTGTGATAAAATTGACAACACACTGTTGACCAAACAATCGAATTACCCAGCGTTAGGTACGCCAAGAGAACGCTGATTGCCTGGTGATATTAGCGAGCGCAAAAAATCAGGGTCTGTTACAACTAAATAGCTATAATGAGGTGAGCCTAATCTGCTAGAGAACACTTAAAGGCACTCAGATGCGTGTGAGTAAAAAGACCAAGTACTCATTGCGGTTAGTGAGTCCACTAAGTTTCCCATTGTTTGAAATGTAACCATGAATCTCAAGGTAGAATTGGGAATTGTTGACACCAGTTTCCAGAACTTCAGAAGTTCTGTGTTATTGTTGACATGAGAACAAAGATGTCAAGGAGTATTTCTCACCCCAACACGATGCCAGTATTGGGACTAGCGGTTTTGCCCGCGCGAAGCGCGGGCACCCGCTAGCTGATTTGAATGGGAGCGGTCACTAAACCGGATGATCATCTTCTAAATTATAAATATAATATTTTTCTCCAAGTTTCTACCATTTTCCCTCCAAAATTTGGCAACAACACCCTTTTACGGCATCTGCCTGCCCTTCAACCACCCAATAACCGGTTTTGCACATTCTCTATCAGCATAATGCCCAGCCCCAAATTTTTCACCCAAAGACACACGCTTTTTAAAAGTTTAGCAAATTTCCAACAAAAATCCCCTTATTTATGGGCAATTTTTGGCTGCCTTTCACCCCAAGAACACTTTCTTTGGCACCTTCTTTGTCACTGAATGCCCAAGCTTTGAAAGCAATAGCCTAAAAACCATACGTGAAATTAATCTTTTTAGGTGGCGCTTTCGCGCAAATATTCAAACACTACATTTGAAAGACTATTTTCAGAACTGAAAATTTAAACATGATTATAGCAAAAATTGTTTATGTACAATTGTGTCCCTTTGGGGGGGCACTCACCTCCTGAATGGATATGGGTGTAGGCTCGCAGGCTTTTCCAACCCTGGTGCATTGGGTGACATAGGACTGAAAATAGGGGTCCTAGAACGGCCAAATTGTGCCACCAAAATACGGGGCTTCAGAGTGAAAATTGGCAAATTTTCGAAAAAATGGGGTTCTTTGTAATGTACGATTTTTGCGAAATTTTTCTACAAAAAATAAAGTTTTGGGCGTAAAATTTTCAAAATTTTCTCCCAACTAAATAGGGGCTTTGGGTGACACCGTGTTAAAATTTTTCACATAAAAGGGTCTTTGGTGATTTTTTTTTTTTAATGGGGGTCTTTGGGTGACAACGATGCTAAAAGGGGGTTATTTTCTAAAAAATCCTCTGCACAAATCATTTTGAGTATGCCTTCACACCCTATAGACCACACGTGTGGACATTGAAACTGACGTAAAATTGAATGCAAACTTGCAGGACTTATCGCCTAACACTAGATTACCAACCTTGATTTTGGCATTAGACCTCCAAAATTGAAGATATGTAATGATGTCAAATTTTGATCAGCGATGGATATTTAGGGCCAGATTTAACCCACGTTGCCAATTTATTTCCCAAATGTTGGCATTGTAAGCAATTTTTGCCTCCGGATTGTAAGAAATTTGACTAATTTTCCCAACAATTTGAGAACCCTTTGAAAAAAAACACCCATTGCTATACACAAATTAATTGACATGACAAATTTATATACCATAAGGTTGAAAACGGACCGATGTCTGTGGCCACATCCCCATTATGTCATTTGTGTTGAGACCCCCCCCCCCACGGGGGTCATTCTATCAAAATTAATTCTTTAAATACTTAAATCTGCGGGCATCCCCTGTTAGTGCATCCAGCTGCAGGTTGTAAACCAGACCTGCTTTTCTTCGACTAGCTAATAATTAGTAACGCTAAGTATATTTACTTTAGGCCATAAAATGTTTTGTCTTGTCATTCGACCTCCACAGCCATTCAGTACAACAGTATACAAGACGCCAGTGCATAGATAAGTGCGCGAGTGTCCAGCCTTCTTGTATAGTCAGGACGCGGAAGGTCACCCAATTATTCTCCCAAAATATGTAATGATCGATTCTAATAAATCATATACAAAAAATAGCTTAAATTATTGTGCAACTGATATATGAGGTTCTTTACTCTTATTTTTTTTTTTTTTTCCAAAAAACATATTTTAGAAATAAATAATCAAATAGGGCAAAACTACGCCCACGCGATCACGATTAAACGCGAGAACAAAAAGGTCAACGAAATTTGCGTCAAAATAACACGTTGGAGTATCATTTGAAAGTCTTTCAATGAAATTAAAAACTTAGTATTTTATAAAGCAAGCTTGAAAATGTTTACAGTAGGCCTTCTATTCTCTTTTATTCACCAAGTCAAATAGATATTTGACATAAGAAATAGCACAAGTCTAAACACGAAGGACCATGGGTAATAAAGCCACGAACAGAATGTCCCATCTTACCCTAGACTACGTACCCACATGTAATGTCCTTACTCTTTGTCAAACCACAGGAATTAAATACGCATCACTACTGTTTACAAAGGTTTAGCTATGTTTAAACACGTTAGTGTGCAAGCTCAATGAAATCTAAATCATCTATCAGCATTTGAATACAAAAAAACACCCGGAGCCCTCGAGAGACGCGATGGAAAGGGAATTACCTGAATAGGGTACAACATTCAACATGGCTACCTCCTGGGTCAACATTGGAGCCTCCAGGGAACACAAACATGGCGACGTTTGCTCTTTAAAGTATGTAATTATTGAATGCGATGTCAATCATGTGTTTTTTTGGCGTGCAAGAGTGAACACACAATTACACTAATCCATTGTCCCTAAGTACAGTCCTTTGTATTCAAGGAGTGCTACTCCTGTCAAATGAAAGTAACAGTAAAATGATGTACAAAACATGCGGCTGTTGGCAATCCTATGTCTGTCCTTGTTTGTCGATGGTTTGGGGACTGAGCAAAGCTGAGGACACACATTTGATGGGTGTAGGTGAAGACTAGGAGACTGTGAAGTTGCTATTGACAATAAAATTCTTTGTTTAAGAAAAATTGTTAACCCGATGTTTGCAACACTTTCAACGGCATTAAGAATCCGAGATACGCAGTGCTCAACACAAAAGGTGAGAAATTTAATAAGGTCTAAAAGGGTACATAAGATACACAAATGGCAACATTTTGTAATTTCTACAGTCGCTCTGCACACACATTTTTGGTTTAAACGACTTTTTATTTGTAACACACCAATGTACTTAAGAGCAGGCGGAATTTGACGCCAATGTAAAGATAACACTGCCTGAAGTCACATGTTACTGGGACTAAGTCCGGGACCTACTCTTTCATGCATGCTGTAGTCAGATCTGAGAGCACTAAGAGGGCCATCAGCTTTGGATTAATTCATTCCTCGTCGACAATTTTTGGTACTGTCGGATGCAGATTTAATTGTCTACCACATATCTCACAAATCGCCAAATCGCTTTTGGGAAAAATTTTCTACGAGCAACTTAAGATTGCACTTTTGTATATTAGCGGGCACAGAATTCCTAAAAAAATCGAGTTGAACGGTGACGCTTACAACGCACAGTAAATGCAGCGGCTTGAAACGCCACTACGCGGGTGTCAAACATGTTTCGCTTGCTGCCTTTATTCCACATTGGCGTATGTTAATAATCTGACCGATATTCCTACGCTGCGGGTTTCGCAAGTAGCATAAAATGCAAACAAATTAATTTTTTGGCCTATGTGGGGCAAAGTTGTTGGTGTAGGAGTGTGTGTTGTGTCTTCATTACAATAGGCCTATTGTTTACTTTGTGTACAAGCAATATCTTGAGTGTTTTTTCTTTTCTTGTGTGTCTGGCCATATAAAAGCAAGGGTTTCTCTTAGGGGTTACGGGGGTAAAGCCTAAATTTCACACAAGACAAACAAAAAATTTAGGCCCTACCCAAGGAAAAAGTCGGCACAATCTGCATGTGTATATGCAAGTTTTCGCAGATAATTACACCCCACAAATATTCTTCACCACAACTCTCCATTTCAGGTATTGGTGTAATTTCTTGTAGTGTAAGTTGTATTGCGCCTAGAGCTCCTGTATGGGGATTTGTGCGCATTATACGTCTATAAAGTCTACAGTATTATTAATTATTATTATTATTATTAAAGACGATATTCCAATGACGTCATCTCAAGGCGTCCTTTGGGCTTGAAGATATTTGGCTGTTAATGCTATTTACAGAACAAAATATCTATGACAATTTTCCCAGAGCCAGCCTATAGTTTTAGTCCAATCCTGGCTTATAAAATGCTTAGTTTTGTCTTGTTTGGTAGATATCGCTATAAGCATAATGACACTGGAAATTCACAATGTGTCATTGAACTAAAAACAAACAAACAAAGGTAATGTACATTGTGATGTGAATTTTTGTTTTAATTTTTATTATTGAAGCATGAGTAAATTAGAATGAGGAAAATTAGAAGTTCATTAAAACTACTGATTGGTTTTTCTTCAATTAAATTTACTGACTTTTAAATCGTTTGAGAAACTAAACATCGGCCTATAAGAGAAATAGGTAATTTTCCATGGCGTTTCACATTTTCATAAAATATATTTCATTTTGATATTTAATTTTTAAATATTTAGGTTTTGGCATTTTTGTAAAAATACATACAGTATATACCTCACACTTTTGGGGAGGTTGGTGGACAAACGGTTTTTTTTATATTTACAACAGAGTTAGGGTTCGGGGGTTTATACAACCCACCTATCGATGTAAACTTGAACTGTCGATTTGAACATGCATGCATGATTAAAGCATTTGGCCATTTCCCACCACAATGGAGCTACGAAACTTCGTGGTTGACAATCCTTCCTACAATCGTTACAGGACCATGTATGCGAGTGTATTTGGGGGGTGCGGACTTCCAAAATTGACCTTCCCCTTATACAATGGTCCTTTTTGAAGACTTTTTGAAACACTCATAAAGGGCTCTTGCCTAAATTCCCATACACAGGAGAGAGGCAGGAGTCCCTGCTTCCTCCTCCATTCTGCAATTCTTTTGTTCATAGCAGGAGTCAATCCCACTTGAAACACATTAAACCCCTTGAAAGGCATGGGTGATCTTTGTTTATTGACCGCCAGCCTCCGGGGTAAAATCTGGGAGCAGTCCCTCCTGTGGGAGTCCTGCCTATCTCATGTCTGCCTCCTGTGTGTCCTAACATTTTAGGCAAGAGCCTAAGTTGGGACTTTATTGTCAATTTTGGTCTCCATACTATACCTTTTTATAATAAAAAAAGAACAAAAAGCAAAACTTTTGGTAACTTTGTTGAAGGAGAATCGCACCCCCTCCCCCGTGTAATACGGCCTAATCGTTATGATTCCATAGTCATTTCCACAAGGTATAATTCAAAGCCAGGGGTCACCGTCAGGACAACTTATTCAATACGAGCTAACAAACATTCGGTCCAACGCTCCTTATAATGGTGGTGGTGGTTGGGGGATAAGGGATTGATGTCCGGGGAGGAGTTGGACCAGTAGTATAATATCACTTGAAGCTCTCTTTTTTGGACATGCATTAATCATCATACGTTTGAATGGAAGCAGAAAGCTTCAAATTGTCAGATTGCACATTTAAGGTTTGAGTATAAGGTTTCGGCTTAATATTTCCTCACCTATACAACCAGTGGAACAAAAACAAAAAGATCGATTAAGTCCTATAAACCAACTGAGTTTCGTAAAATGGCTGGACCCCCTCCCCGTACCTCGAACGTAATAAGAAATTTCGAATTTACAATGCCGTTTCTGCTAAGATCTGTGCGTATATATCGTGAAATTGAACAAAATCCACAAATGTTTTGTGCAATCCAATAACCGTACCAAGGTGTTATAGATAAACAAATCATACATTCCCATAACGATCGCTTTTACAGACGGGGTTAGAGTAATAAATTCCATATCGTCTAATTGCATCTTGCATATCACGCGTTGTTGCCCTTGTAATATATTACATCGACAATTTTCAATTGTTAAATAAAAAAAGAAAAACGTAAAAAAAATAAAAAAAATTAGTCTTTGTTGCAACCTAAATCAGTAGGCATGGTGCCATTTCTTGTTTTTCCAATAATCAGGGGACTTTTCGTGCTAGATCGTGCACTATTCTGTTCTGCATAAGATCAGTGTGTTCTCATATTAAATTAGGAACACTATTTATAATCAATTTTAGCTCCTGACCCGACCGATGTTTTCTTGGTTTTTAGTAATGGAATCAACATTTTTAGCCCCCCCCCCACCAACGGGACTTAGGACTTCATTAGGACTTCAGAGCATGTTTTCCTCCCCCTATAGACTTACCTTTTAGTAAAAATCAGATCACGACAGTGCTTATGTACCATAGATTATGTACCATGTTGCACTATAACCAGCTGATAACCTTTCCTGGTAGGAAGCGTTTAAAGCTCTCTTAATCTTCTTTTTCACCTTTTTACCTCACTACTATTTCTTTAATTTATCCACTGGGGCAAATATTTCCCTATTCTGTCCATTATTTCCTGAACGGTGCTCCCTGCTCCCGCGCTTTTTTGCAAACCCTGAAAATTGGTATTCATTGCACAGGGAATTTTCAGGTGGGTAAATCCTCCACCATTTCGTCCCGCAGCCTGACTTTCTCGATTGACAACATGTCCATTACAATGAAATAAAAATGTTTTTTAATTTTATGTTATTATCAGTTAATTTTCTTTAAAAGAACAGAAACTATTCATGCATAAACAAACGCAATACAATTAACGGGTCATTAGTTTTGTAAATTTTGTACAGTTTCTTCCAACTTTACGCACGCACCGCAACCACAGCACACCCACACACCCCACACACACACAAAGTCACCCTCCCACACACACACACCACGTTACACACATGTGCCCCTGTCCTTTTTTTTTTTTTTTTTAATTCTTTATAAATTTATGCCCATCTTTCGATGTCATTACGAAAGTCACAGCGTATGAATATCAGAAGTAATTAACCTGCGCCAATGGCCACAAACTGCAGCAAACTCGCCACGTTTGACGCCTCCCGCCGATATCGTTTCAGGTCGTCGCATTTATGTTACGCTATACCTCACCGTTTAACCCAGGCTTGTGTTTTAGAATTCTATTTCCGCTACGTAACAAAAAAGTACAATCTTTAGAAGTGCTGAAAAGAATTTCCCCCAGAAGACGATGTTGGCCGATCTTTTGATAGTGATGATGATGAAAAAATGCAAATCGAACAGTACCAAAAATGTCGACCGAGGAATACTTCGAGCTGGAACTCTCCCTCACGACGGAACTAATGAAAGCTATGACGTGACCCTCGAAAAAATGGAATTTGAAAACTACAGGTTGAGAGAGCGCTCCCGGGGCCGTAGCGGGGGGGTGCACCCCCCAACAAATGACAAAGGTCCGCCTTTCTGTTGTTGAAGGTCCGCTTTGTCATTTTGAGGTCGCTTTGTGATGACAAAGTTTGTCGTTGCCTAAGTATGGTTGTTGTAAGGGTTTGGCTGTGAGCATATGAATGAATAAGCAGCGGTATACCTATTGCGTTATGCCGTTATGCATTGCTGGTATACTACAAATGTTTTTGAACGCTGGGTGATGTTGTTGGTAATGTTTCTTACCGCCCCCCACCCCCCCCCCCCAACCCATTTTATTTTTTCCATCCAATGGAAACCTCTCATAGCAATAATACACCGTCATCATAGGTCCGCACAACAAACGCCCCTTGAACATGATCGAGACGTGCGCTTAGTTTCGTGAGGTAATTTTAATGTGAACGATCAAGAAATGATTCACGATTGCTATGCGCTTCTTTGTGTAACAGTATTTTACTATTCTTCATCTTCAGAAGTTCTTGAAACCAGCCAGAAAGCTAGTATCAAAATGTAGGGCATTTACGCGTACCGATTGATGAGCCGGAAAAGGAATGAGTGGAGGCCCCCTAAAGTCCGCCAGCAGCATGATTAAAAAAACAATGACGCGTTAATATGAGAATTATTTACATGATTTACGTCAGAACAGGGTATGCGCTCTGTGTTTTCAAATTCCACTCGTACTTCGTAATACTTTCGCCACTTGATTCCCTACTTCTAAAGAGAAATTCTAGTAATTACAAGTTCAGTGGATATATCCAGCAGTTTTGCTGAGTCATTTGGTAAGATGTAAAGAATAGGCGGAAATTGGGCAGGGTAACCGGGACGGTAACTTGAGTTCAGGATTTGAAGTTGAGGACTGATGCGCGAGTCTAGGAATGATGTATGGATTTGTAGGGCTAGGAACGGGGTAGGATATCGGACTGCATCACTATGTTTAGTTTTCTTTTTAATTGGCATTTCAAATTATGTGCAGTGTTAAACATTGGTTGTGACGTTCGTTACCGTGTACTCTAGCGTATAGGGATGTCTGTGTTGATACACCTTGAACGATGTTACCTACCGGGCGACAAAGGGGAAAGAAATGGAGTCATCACGCCATTACCCGTCGAAATATGGTTTTGCGTGCAAGGGATTATGGGGGCTGGCTTCGAGTGCTGTTATTGAGGTTAAAGACAACCAGGTTAATTTGTAGGCTAACTTAAAGTTTTCCATAACTTAATCAAACAAATGTGTATATTACTTGAATATCATTGACTCGTACTCATTGATTAGTAAAACCACAAAGTTCACAGACCAGTCAAACAGGGTACATGTCGTGGGAAATATGCAAACGGCGGGCGTTAATCGTTTGTGTTAAACTCCCTTTCCGTCGTTCGTGAATTAATTGTCGCCGGCGACATTATAAATCGTTCTGTTTTACCCATAAGAACGCTGATTTGGTCTTAATTATTTCGGGAGGGCTATGTTATAAAAAGCCCCACAGGGCCGTGACATTGGAACTGGGAGTTTTTACATTTAAAAAAAAAACACCTCGGTGTGCAAGTCCCGGCCATCCCTGGGTACCCAAGGGCCGGGGCCTTTTGATGGGTGCCTAAATGAGATGGAATGCAAAATTTTCTTGAGCCTGTAAAATTTGTGATCATCTTTGGAGCTACAAACTTTAAAATGGTGTTAGTGAAAAATCGCGAAAAGTCACCCTCCGCTAAATTTTTACCTAAAACACCATCAACTTTTAGGAAAATGCAATTCCAATTTCCATGCAGACTTTCAAAATCAGGTCTTGAGCTCATTTGGGTTATTCCCGATACGTGGCAATCCTGGCACATCCAAAAAATTGAAATCATTTCAACATTATTTTCTACTGATAGAGTGATACTAATGTCTTGGCCATTCATATCTAAACTTAATTTAAGTCCTTTCCCCCGTTTTCCATAAAGGGCATGCCATTACTATTTTAAGTTGGTTATTTCTATGTTAATTTTCCTCCATGACTTACACACCCATGACATTTTATGCTAGTTAGTTTATTGTTACTCTGGCGTAAAAAGGATTAGATTATTGATACTCCAAATCCTATTTTAGTTTAGCATAGCAATCCCTGAGCAGAAAAAAAATATAACCAACTGGCAAAAATATTGCAACTGAGCGTATGGACATTACCTCACGTCATGGTCATTACATGTGATACACTGTAATGTCCATGACGCATTAATGGCATAACTTTCAACCCTTTTAGAGCAATGGTATGACCCACATTTTCACTCATGCAAATGTGCGCGCAAACTCAGGCTCAGTGTTAGTGGGCATGTATATCAACCAATTGTAGAGACATTCAAACTGATTAAGATCTACAAGTTTTGGCAGCAGCATTGTGCAACATGTGCTTGTTCAGTTTAATTAATGCTTCCCAAAAACAGAAAAAAAAGGCAGAAAGAAAAAGAGGGAAGGGAAAAAAAACAACAGATGGGAAAGGACCAAAAAAAAAAGACGGGACAGGTTAAAAAAAAAAAAGAGGAAAAAAAGAAAAAAATAATAAAATTTGTTTTTTGAATTTTGGAAAAGATAAATATCAGGAAAATGAAAAAAAAAAGGGAGAAAAGACAAAAAAAAAAAAAGAAATGGAAAAAAAAAATAAAAAAAGAGAAAGGACACACTAATAAATAAAAAACGAACAAGTAAAAAAAACAAAACGGTGAACAATGACAAACAAAAAGAGAAACGGGAAAAGAAACACAATCTCAAATCGTAACGAGATTTACAAACTCACCAATATCCCCGTACAGAAAATCATGTCTCTCCCTGCCCAAAAACACAAAGCTATAATTACAAAAACCCATATCCCACTCCCCAATACCCAATTCTTCTATCCCCAAACACCCAAACTCCCCTTTCAAACACCCATCTCCCCCTTCCCAATTATACCCATCTCCCAACACCTATCTCCCCCTTCCCAACACCTATGCTCCCCCTCCCAACACAACATCCCCCTCCCCCCAACACCCCATCTTCCCCTTTTGAGCACCCCATCTCCTTCCCATCACCACGTCAGATTTGCTTCTAAGGGCTACAAGCAACCTGTTGTATTCAATGTAATGGTCAAGTAGTGGTACTAATGGACATATATGTAGTCGGATGAAAAGAAAATTATAGCCATTTGTCTTTTGGCTATATTTTATTTGCAATCAAATAAGAAGCATAAGACCAAATTATAGCCATTTGTCTTTTGGCTAGATTTTATTTGCCACATAAAATAAGAAGCATAATTACATCTAGTAAGGGTATTTTCCAGGTTGGTTGAGGAAGCTATACCAAGTATTCACCACCTCACCCACTTCAAAAATCACCATCCTTACGTAAGAAAAGTAACCCCTGATATTAAAAAATTACACATGAAATCAAGACCACATTCTTCGTCCCATATTTGATTGCTGTTACCCAAGTGCAAGCGCGAGGGTTTTAAAAGACAAAATTTGGTTTCAAATAGAAGCTGAAAGTTTGATGTGGTAACTGTTGTTTAAAATCAGTCAGTGAAATCAAAGCAATTGAAATATATTTTGGTTTCAAAAAATGAAGTGTAATTGTCCATTTAATTAGGTCATCTTGTTTGTCCCCGCCGAACGAGTTCGGAACGGGGACCTATGAAATGAGCAGCGTCCGTCCCGTTCGTCCGTCCGTCCGTCGTCCGTGACAAAAATCTTAACCAATGTTGTATAGGATTTATTAATCTGGAGTTCCGTAAGAGCCACAATGATGTAATTGGTGGACAGGAGTAATTAAAGATCTAATTTGCATAATTATGCGAATTTACGCAAGGCCTGGTACAAGTTTTCTGGAGTTTCCGGTATTAAGGCGTATAATGATGTAACTTGTAAACTTGGTGGAAGGGAAGCGGGCTGAAGAGTACTCAATCTGATTAGATTTGGGGCGTATTTCGGGCGGCCGGGCAAATTGAGTATGCAAATGAGCTAATTAATATGCAAAAATCAGAATAATGGCTATCTTTTTTTAAAACCGGTATCATGGGATACTTCAAAATTCCTGCGCTGCATGATAGCCTATCATGGTGCGCATCAGTCTTTTTTGCAATTTGAAAGTATGTGATATATGCGGGCTAGGTATGAAAATGAGCTAATTAAAATATGCGAAATTGCTGTATCTCTGAAACGTACATCAGATAGGCAAAAATTCCTTTGCTACATGAGACACTACTATGCTAGAGGGGAAAGGGGTGTCGATTTGGTGCTGGGACGGAGCTGGGGGGGGGGGGAGGGGCGGCGGGCCCGGGGCGAGGGGGCGGGGAGGGTGGGGGGGGGGGGGGAGTGGCACCCATAGGGGGGTCTTTGCGAGTGGGGGTGAGGGCGTCCGGCGGGGGGAGAGGGGTCTGTTTCGGGGGGGGAAGCGATATAGGCCGGGGGCGGGGGGGGGAGGGTTGGGGGGGGGCGGGGAGGTCGGGGGTGCGCTCGGGCAAGGCGGGGGTCGGGGCGTGGGGGGGGGGGGGAGGGGGGTGGGGGGGAAGGGTGGCGGGGGAGAAGCTGTCGGGGGGTGACAGGCGGGGCGGCGATGGCGGTGTGGGCGGGGAGGGGGGAGAGTGGGGGGGGGGGAGGGGAAAGGGGAGTGGGGGGGGTGAGGGGTGGGGGGGGAAATGGAGGTCTGGGGTGTAAATGGTAGTAAGGGGGGGGTGGGGGGGGGGAGGGGGGTAAGGACGGGGGTGGGGGGTTGCGGGGTGTGGGTGATGAAGGTGGAAGGTGTGGGGTGTTGGAGAGGGCGTGGGGTTTTGCGGGGTTGGTGGGGAGGAGGTGGAGTGTGTGGGGTATGGGGAGGGGGGGGGGGGGTGTTGAAGTTGCATTTATGGCATGTTAGTGATCGCAACATTCGGCGGGGACATATTAAGAATGCGTAAATACGAGTTCACCTTGTTTAAAACATGGATGGGTGGATGATCGGTTCATCAGGTTATGATGGTACTATTATTGTGTATTTGAATGTGAAAGAAGTTTTAATATTGGTCGTTTTTTTGATGTTGAATGGGGTTTTATCTTAATGGGACACGATATGACACAATAGTGTTGAGTTGTCGTTAATATTTTAATACTACTAAACAAACAATTGTGTGTTTGGTATTAAATTTTTTGAAAGTTGAGGTTTTCGCTAGATAGAAAGAGTACTAAAATGTGGGAAAACCCTTCCAAACTATCTGTCCGTCCATGATTGCAACATATTGGCGAGGGTTTTTGACAATCTATTCCGAAGACGTAAGCTCAGCACTGAACGAAATCTTTCAAGAAATTTCTTTAATTCTGCTGTAATACTGCTTTGAGGAAATGTGAAGTTCAGATTTTTACTAATCTATTCATTACTCAACATGTAAAACATATCATTAAAGCTCATTTTTGGTATCGGCTGTAAGCAAGCATGATATAAACTTTAGTAAACCAAAGAACAATTTTTTAATTAGAACAGCAGAATTAAAGCATTTCTTAATATTTCTTTCAGTGCTGAGTTAGTATTATGATTTCAAACCCTCGTTATATTTGATTTTTAGCAACCATGGGCAACTGAGTTTCAGGAGATTGTAGATTGTGATATTCGAGTTTAAAACTTAAAAAAATGTCATATGACATGCAAGTATTTTTACACCTGTTATTTTATCAAAGTGTAAAAATTGTCCGTCTGTTACTTACTGATCAGGCTCGTATACATGTATTGGTGCACCCCCGAATTGTGGAGTCCAGAGTCCTTCACTTCATCATGCATTGCAATGTAGGTTGTTACCACTTTCAACTGCAGATTGATCTGCCATTGAGATTTAAAAGAAAGACTGATGATAGAAGTTGCCAGAATATTCTCTTTGCAGAGATGCAAAAGATGGTGGACATTTTTTGATCAGTTCAAACAAAACAAATCAGAAGGCACCGGATAGCTTGGGCAAAAAATCTACAAGATAGGCTCCCCACGTCTTTGGGATCGCATGAAGAGCCATTAACTGTACACAAGAGAATTCACCCTTGAAGCCAACATTTAAGTGCACTGAGCAATGTGGCAAAGTTTGAGTGTGAGTGTGAATCAAGTGTAAAGCCCTCAAAGTGAACTCACATGTTGGCAAACCATTTCATGGCACCCAGTTGTGGTAAAGTTTTAACAAAGAATCTAAATTAGTGACCATGTGCGAATTCACGCTGGTGACAAACCATTTCAATGCACTGAATGTGGTAAATGTTCAATGGAAAGCAACTTTAGGCAGGAACAGTAAACAATTCCACACTGATGAAAAAACATTTCAGTGCACAGAATTGTGGTAAATCTTTCACACGAAAGCCAAGGGTTTAACCCAAAATGTGAGAATTCACAATGGTGACAAACCATTTCACTGCAATCAGTGTGGTAAAATTTTTCTCACAGAAATCAACTTTAACCACACATATGGAAAGGCACAATGGTGACATCCAAGTCAATGCACAGAATGTGAGTGGTAAATGTTTCAATTGGAAACGCATTTAGCCAAACATATGAGAATTCACACTGGTGACAAACCATTTCAGTGCACTCTATGTGGTAAATATTTCACACAGAAATCAAGTTTAAAGACACATGTGAGACTTCACACTGGTGGCAAACCATTAAAGTGCACTGAATGTGGCAAGTGCTTTGCAAGCAAATCAAGTTTAGCCACACATGAGAGAACTCACACTGGTGACAAACCATTTCAATGCACAGAATGTGGTAAATGTTTCACACAGAAATCAAGTTTAACCGATCATGTGAGAATTCACACTGGTTACATTCCATTTCAGTGCACAGAATGTGGTAAATATTTCACACGGAAATCCTCTTTAGACCTGCATGCAAGAATTCACACTGGTGATAAACTATTTCAATGCACAGAATGTGGTAAATATTTCACACAGAAATCATATTTAAACAGCCATGTGAGAATTCACAATGGTGACAAGCCATTTCAATGCACAGAATGTGGTAAATATTTCACACACAAATCAAATTTAACCACACATATGAGAATTCACACTGGTGACAAACCATTTCAATGCATTGAATGTGGTAAATGTTTCAAACGGAAATCATCTTTAGTCAGACATGCGAAAATTCACACTGGTGACAAACATTTCAATGCACTGAATGTGGTAAATGTTTCAATTGGAAATCAACTTTGGACATGCATGTGAGAATTCACACTGGTGAAAATCCATTTCAATGCACAGAATGTGGTAAATGTTTCGCACAGAAATCAAGTTTAACCAAACATGTGAGAATTCACACTGTTGACAAACCATTTCAGTGCACAGAATGTGGTAAATGTTTCAAACGGAAATCATCTTTAGTCAGACATGCGAAAATTCACACTGGTGACAAACCATTTCAGTGCACAAAATGTAGAAAGTGTTTCACACAGAAATCAAATTTGGTCAGGCATATGAGAATTCACACTCATGACAGACCATTTCATTGCACAAAATGTGGTAAGTGTTTTAACCAGATACCAATTTTAGCCAAACATGAGAATTCACACTGGTGACAAACCATTTCAATGCACAGAATGTGGTAAATATTTCACACACAAATCAACTTTAACCGCACATGTGAGAATTCACAATGGTGACAAACCATTTCAATTAGAGGTGGGCTATAGAAGGTCAATGTTTCAGATCACTTTGAACACAGGCTGATTTGATGACTTTAATCGCCCTGATCCCACTTCCGAAGAAAAAAATGAAAAAAAGTGCGAAAACCAGGGTGCCCCATCGAAAAATCCAAAATGGCCACCAAATTGTCAAAAATTTGATTTTTAACCATAACTCAATTATTTTTTGTTCAATTTGCTTAATTTTGGTGGCAATACCCATGTTTTGGGGTCTTAGGATCTGCTATGCAACTTTTATCCCACCGTAGCCTTTTGTTTCTTGAAAATGCCATTTTTGCTTAAAATTGACCTCTGAGGGTGCTTTCCCATAAAATGCGCATTCAATTGATATGGTTATTTTAACATTCAAAAATTTTTTAAAAGAGAAAAATCAATTTTCTGCACTGTTGTAGATGTTGGTGGTGGTCGTGGTGGTTGCGGTTTTACAACCGTAGGCTTTTTAATGTCATAAAATGCCTTCCATTGAAACCCTCGTAAGAAAGTTCGTTGACCCTGTACATTCCAATGGGAGTGTTTTCATCAAATTTTAAATTGATGCCATGGGAATAAGTGTTACACAGCTCTAATCTTCAGAAAATGATGCATCAACAATTCTGATGATGGCCCACCAGTTAAAATTTCATACGATATGTACTTTTTGTGAAAGCGCCCTCGCAGTCCAATTTTTGGCTAAAACTGCCATATCGAGAAAACAAAAAGTTGTGGTGAGAAAGAAATTGCATAGAATGATTCCTTGCAGGCCAAAACATGGTATTGCCACAAAAATGAAGGTGATTAAACAAAAGCTTATCAAGTTATGGTCAAAAATGATTTTTGGCCAATTGGGCGGAAATTTAGGATTTTTCGTTGGGGCACCCTGGTTTTCGCACTTTTTCTTCTTCGAAAATGGGATAAGCATCAATTAAGTCATCATTTTAGCCTATGTTCGAAGTGATTTGAAACTATGACCCAAATATGACCCTCTATAGCCCCTCTCTATTTCAATGCACAGAATGTGGTTCAAATGTTTTACACAGAAATCAACTTTAGCCAAATGTGAGAATTCACAATGGTGAGGAACCTTTTTTAAATGCACTGAATTATGATAATTGTTTCACAAGGAAATCAACTTTAGACAGGCATGTGAGAATCCACAATGGTAACAAACCATTCCTTTGCACTGAATGGGACAAATATTTCACACACAATTCAAAATTAGCCGAGCATGGGAAAACTCACACTGGTGACAAACCATTTAATTGCAGTGAATGTGGGAGGGTCGTTGAGTGCCAAATTGTGTAAACACGTATTTCAATACGGAATAAATCGCAATCTCATAGTGCGCAGTTCACACTCCATACAAAAACGTTTTACACAATTTGGCACTCGCCAGCAGTGGAGGTATTCAATGTGGCGCAAGCTATATAGTAAAGATAGCACATGACCCCAACAAAATTGCAACAGGTGGTTTTTTGGCCTCTTCTGGTAGTGTAAGGTCAGCTTAACGATATATCAAAAGTTGCACAAAATCGAAGTCGCAGGAAGTTTTCAACTATGACATAAACAAAATGGCCGCAATCCGCCATTTTGAAAAACATAAATCCTCATATCTATGGCAATAACTGAAAAGTTCGAACAAGATGTATTTTCTTACTAATTCTAGTATCCATTAAAACTGGGTTTTTTATGAAGTTGAGGTATCATCTTGACCTCCTAAATCCAATATGGCTGCCATCCACCATGTTTAAAAGTACATTTTTTTTTAAATTTCCTTGTTTTTTTTTTTTTTTAAATGTTTAATTATAGTGTTATTTTTATAATTGTAAGCATAAGAACTACATTAAGATGGTGTTGTACACGTTTTGAGAGCACCTTGATGTATTAAAAAAAATGGTCACTGTCTGCCATTTAAAAAGAAACCCGAAACGTAGGCCTCCTATTTTATAGCATCATGACAATTACAATGACATATGAGGGTTCATTTTCTATTAATTAAGGGGTTGACAGGAGATAGTCTCTGGGGCTCACAGTCCGGGAACAATGGTGAACAATAGAGCAATCGACCATGATCGTTTCAGTTGACTATTCACGCAACATAGTTTCACGTTATTCCATTGTCGTATATGCAGCCCCGGGACATGATACTGCCGGACTATGATTAATACTTTCACACCGGCATTAGAAATCTATTCTAATTTAATTTGAGGATGGATTTGGGTAGTGGGCTATTTCGAAAATTTTGTCATCATTGATTTTTTAAAAAGACTCTGAGTGCGAATCATATTGAACAAGGACACCGTTGGGTGCAGCCTCATCTTTCTATGCAGATTCAGGAACTAATATT
This sequence comes from Ophioderma brevispina, assembly GCA_023653785.1. Lineage (NCBI taxonomy): Eukaryota > Metazoa > Echinodermata > Ophiuroidea > Amphilepidida > Ophiodermatidae > Ophioderma > Ophioderma brevispina. The sequence continues at coordinate 8,997 of JAMKCH010024754.1, read as the reverse complement.
GGTAGTACAAAATAATCTGGAACACGTTCTAACACAGGGTCCATGGATAACTTTGAGGAAAAACAGACTTTGCCAAAACCTACCAAATATATTGAAGTAGTATTGCAAACTGAAAGTGCATTGGCAAAGAACATCGATGAATAAGCGCTTCAGAAAGATTTGATATCTACGCATGTTTTCTCTTGTGTCTGTCAGACCAAAAGTGAAGGTCATTAAGCGCTCTTCTGCATATTGGGGAAGTAGTATCAAGAGATCTGTGTATTTTCCACTTTGGGTTGTGACCTAAATTATGCATGGCCAAACTGCTGTTTTTGATTATGCATTTCCTTGTTTTCAGCAAATTTGTCCGCATTTGATAGTGTCTTACCTTATTTGCGATTCCTAGTTTTGCGAGTTCATGTGTTGGTTCACCAGTGTATCATGGAAGAGACGGATGCTTTGCCATATGGTACAACAGTGAAAGATGGGCATAATCATCAGTAGTATTGCAACTATAGGTGCTTCTCTCCATTTCAAGCGATGTAAAAGAGCACCTCCATCAACAACAATGGGGATATGAAACATTGTCCTGGGATATGGGAATTGTCCTGGGGAGATGGGACAACAAACGTGCTTGGACCTAAACAACAACGGATTGGCGAATATGGTGGCATGTTCATTGGCAGAGCACCTTATCTAAAAGGACAGTTCTCAATTGTGATACTCTAAACAGGAATATTTGAATAACAGAGGTTGTCATCGATACCTTGACAGCCGAGGAGAGGACAACGCTAGGGTTCGTGACTTTAATAGTGCACTCGTTTGTAGTATATTGGAAAGTGAGCTTGTTCCATTGTTGACTGTGTCTTTGCCCTGCGTGGAACAGATCTTGTACATTGACATACTCACCAGCATTTTATACCCTGTGCAAATGTTTCTCAAAACCTTTTTCTCTTGAATCGAAAATGCTGTACAAAGTGGCGGCTGCAATCTTTGGCACACAGTCATCTTTTCTCTTTCAATGATGAATGTATTGATGACATCTTTCACAGTTAAAACTCACTATCAAAGCATCCGTTGTCTACAATGGATACACTAGATACCTAAAACACATAAAAGACAATACACAAATGAACATCGCAATACTGATCGCAGAAGTAGGTAGAGAGAGAGAGCAAACACAACAAAATTGCTGGGAAAAAGGCTGTTCTCTCAAATGATGGATAGCAGGCTCTCATTAACTGGTGGAACCCGAATCAACAGAGAGAACTGCCACAAAGGAGAGGAGATGCAGAATGTTGATGATAGTAAAAAAGCCAGTCCCCGTGGCATAATTTAAGTCCCCCAAATTCCTAATGGGGGAGGAAGACACAGATATCTTGATACTCTTCTCCCTTATGCAAAAGAGTGCGGCAATTACATTTACTTTCGGTTCTGGCAGAGACAGAAGAAAACATGTGTATATATAAAGATTCTGAAGCGCTTAGTCAGTGATAACATTTGCTCTAAATTTTGCTGTTTCTCTATGCATTTTCAGGTTGCGATAATATGTATGAATATTGTGTTGGCAAGACGTTATTTGTTCAAAGTAATTCATGGGGACCAGACGTTCACTGTTTTCAGAGTATTTTGTACTCCCAATATGCTCCTGAATTAAAGAAAGTTGAAGGTTGCAATTGCAATGGTTGTGTCCCTGTTCCATGGTCAGCAATCGAGTGCTTTTTTATGGGTAGAGGCATACCAGGGCATTAACAGCAGAGAGAAAACGAACGTCTGGTAGAAACCAATGATGGGTGGTGCCGAGATAGTGCGATTAACCTCCTTTCTTCAAGCCGGGCCCAAGATTAGTAGCAGGGAAGTGCTCAGGAAAAGGCCTTCCAGATGTGGGCAGTTGAAGGAATAGAAGAATCTCTGATGGCTTGACCCATGTTTAGAGTTAGGTTATCTAACTGCGAGTGGATCGGGTCCATGAGGATGTACTGACCGCCGAGAAACGGGTCTATAATCTTGAGTTTTAGGCATCAGTAGCAAAAAGTAGTTCAGGGACCCCTCATCGGACATGCGGGGGAGATGAGTGTAGTTTGCTCTAACTGTTCTTCGGTGTTTAAACCTGAAAGATGTCCACCAAAAACCTCCGCTGCAAAACTCCACTCTAGGATAACTTATTTACAGCTCATGCAGTTGATGTGCAAGATTGATGGTCAAAATTCAACTGAATGGGGCTGGATAGTACATGTACAAGGGGGAAATTGTTTCCACTCGTGATTAACACAAGTCCTGCACCAGAGTTGCCACTGGAAATGATCTCATGCAATTGTTCTTCAGGATGCATCACAATGAAATGTACCTGCAGAAATAATGGAATGCACCACAGCTTGTGGACATTCATGTGAAAACATGGATGAAGAACCTGTGTCAATGATGAACTTGAAGACTAAATAGTAATAGTGTGGTTGATCTTGTCTGCTGCAAACAAGAGTTTTTGGTGCATGATGTGAATAATGTGAAGCTGTACTTTCTGTTACTTGAAGAATTACACAATTACACTGTAAACACTATATAAAAATATATTTTGAAATGGGGATAGATTTATAGCCGATAAAAATTCAACATGGCTAGGAATTTTGGACAAATAGACCACTAAAAATCACTTTAAAACAATCACCTCAATTAATAAAAAAAATAACACCTTATTTTCAATTTTTTGCCCATCTGGTATCAGAGAAGAATTCACACTTTTCAACAGCCATATTAGATTATAGAGGCCAAGATGATATCTCAACATAATAATAAACCCCATTTGAATGGATTTTTTAATATGCTAGAATTAGCAGGAAATGATATCTTGTTTGTCATTTTGGCCAATCCGGCACCAGAGATAGAATAATTTGTACTTTTCAACATGGCGGATGACAGCCATATTGGATTTTGAGGTTAAGGTGATATCTCAACTTCATAAAACCCATTTTAAACCCAATGTTGTGTATGTGTGCATTTGTGTGTGTGTTTGCATGTGTGCGTGTGTTTGTGTGTGTGAATTGGAAATTAAATGTTAATGGTAACAAGTATTTGAAAAAAACTGTGCCGAGATCGCCATAGAAACTAAAAATTTAAAAAATGCAAACATATTTATTGTCAAAAAAATAAGTACATAATATCAAGACTAATTTTTTTTGACACCTTTAACAGCAACGACTGGCAAAGAGGTGTTTTTGCCAAGTGAAAAAAACATTGATAACCATGTTTTTTGTTTTGCCTGAAGCAAAAACTTGCGAAACATGTATGACAGGATTTCCTCGGAGAAGTGTTAATTGATTTTCATTTATTTACCATGATTCGATCAAAATATAAAAAAAATAGACAGTAACAATGGAAGGATGACCAAAGCACTATACGTCTATGACCAAAGTAGAGCAAAGTTCAAACAAGTATGGCCACCCTAATTAAAGGGATTAGCAGCGATATTGCGAGAGAATCGAAAAATGTGGAAATGCATTTGTTTTAACTTATAAATCAGGGATAAGTGTGTACAATTCCATATAACTGCTTTAATGTAGAAACAAACCACCAAATAGTGAAAAAAAAATGAAGTATTTGAGGAAATTTGTCATACCGTCTCCCGCAAAAAGACATACAGCGATGACGTCTCAAAATCTACAATAAACAGCTGGTTGTGGTTTACACTAGCACAGAATAAACAAGATCAATAATGTTTGTGTTTGAGGTCAAACTATATTGATCATGGTGCACAATATCATGCTTAAAATCTGGGATATTCACCAAGAAAGGCTTTTTTGATCTCAAGTCGGAATTTTGATACGCACATATAGAAATTAAAGAATCAGATAAAAAGTACTGAATTGTCTTTAAATATATCACGCTGGCTTCTGTTTCGGTATTGCGTGCGGCGTTGTAAATATAGCACAGGGAATAAAGATGGCAGCTTCCATGATTGTTGTACAGTTGTGACATTTGTCGGAATAATCTGGATTTTTTTCGCAAGGAATACTCCAATGACCATGAAAACCATCTGGTACGTCTTATTTAGGGATATTTCATTATACATGTGCCGATAGATTTATGCCGATAAATTCTTTTAATACACGGATTTCAAGTCAACCACTTGCAGGTTATGTTTGCATATCCATGCCAGTAACAAATATATGAATTTTGATTATTTTTTTGATGTTTCGGATTAGCAAATCGCTGCTAATCCCTTTAAGTTACGGTGCAAGGACAAGGCCAAATAAAACAAAGACAACATTAAGTGTATAAACAAGACAAGACATGTGAGACAGACATGTTGGCTATTGCAATTGGCTATATATATGGACAACCAGTGGCACTGACAAGTATACTCCCCGCTTAAAAATCCGAACGATGTTGAAATGGCCATCAACGTGCTCAAACTTGCTTTCAAATGAACGCGCCAAGCCAGCTGGATAAATCTCTCAAACTTCCACATCATGCTTCGTTATCAATGCATTACGGACACAGCTCAATAAGCAAACACATTACGCGAACAACGCTCCTGGCATTTATTACTATAATTCACCTACATACCTTTTTAATACAGTAATTTATATCGTTCGGATTTTTTAGGCGGGGAGTATATACCCTTATGAAAATGACGCGCATATTTGTGAGCTTGTTGCAAGCTTGTTGCAAGCACGTAACAAGCTCATTGCAAGCACATTGTGAGCTTAATTACGATCACTTTACAAGCTATTACGACCACTTTACAAGCTAAAACAATCACTTTGTGAGCTTACACGAGCGCGTATTTGGAACAGAACGAGCACTTACGAGCTCCCAATATGAGCACGCGCGAGCTTGTGCCAGCTCGCATACAATAGAGCTCGTATGTGCTTGCGCGAGCTTAGCTGCGCGCTCAGTTCACGAGCTCGTATTTGGAACAGAACGAGCACCCACAAGCTCCAATGTGTGCACGCGCAAGCTTGTGCCAGCTCACGTACTATAGAGCTCGTATGTACTTGCGTGAGCTTGCCTGTGCAATGATCAAAATCAGTGCATGGCATTTGGTTACAACTATGAAAAAAAAATGAGGTCTTGGAGTTAAATCTGTCAATTTTTTCCAAAATATAGCCCTATGGGTGTTTGGCTGACTGTGATAACATTTTCATAGTAGAAGGGTTTTTGGTTAATTGGTAATCATGCTGAAAATGGGATTATAACAGTGTACGGTATATCAAAATGTCACCTCCAAAATTGTCCCACTACATGTAAAGATGTATGCTATAACAGCTAGCTGCTTATGGAACAAAAATGACAATATCTTGAAGAGAAAGACATACATGCAATACCGCGGCTGTGAAATACTTGTTTAAATTAACCTGCCGATTTTAATCCCATTCACAACTAAATTGGTCAAATTTAATAATCAGCTAATGCCCCTTTAAAACCAAATTGTTACAAACTTTATAAGTAGTAAACACTGGGCAGCACACTCAATTATCCCAAAATCTTTTTGTGGATCGATCAGGCCCTAAATATACCAGTATATAAAATTTAACAAAAATCAGGTAAATCCCTTTAATGCCATTTTTCTACCATTGATAATTTTGTACGCTTAATTAGCACTTTTCAAACCTTTTGTAACTTGAGTATAATGGCCGTATATTTATGTTTATTTTACAGTTGTAATGAACTCATGCTACCAATTCAATTATTGAATAAAATCAGGTAATTCCACTTTAAAAATGAAATTGACAGTTCTGCATACAGTCACAGTTAGCACCTTCAAATGCACATCTTGACTGCAATAAAGAAACCTGGCTGGCTGCCCATCACAATGCAGAATAAACGTTTATTGAGAGACCTAAGCCTACAAAACATGTCTTCCAAATTCTGATCCTTAAGTAATTATTTCAAAAGTATTCCATGTAAACTGATGTCTGAGTGATAATATACTCCCCCAATTAAACTTAAAGTTCTGCTAATAATCTATTTCATGGACATCTGTCTTATTTCAAGTCACGTGTCCTAGAATATTATTAAATTTTACTAAATTTACCCACAAACATACCACTTACATGTTTGTCTTCCCTCCAAGAGATGAACTTTGACCTCCCACAATGCATTTCAGCACTTCCTGTCTTGCGCGCATATGCGCACAAACCTGCAAGCTGAAATTTGTACTGCTCGCAACTCTGCGAGCTTGAACTCACTGCTAGTACGTGCTTGCAGCTGCATGCTTGCACGCGCATAAATTTTAAATTGTGATCATATGCTTGTGAAAACCTTGTAAGCTCGCGAGCTTGTGCATGTGCGCAGAAGTTCATCAATGCTTGCGGTGCGCAAATGCGTGCTCTTTGCGATCTCGTATTAGCTTGCAACGAGCCTGTGCGAGCATATTTTGGTGATCACATTTTTGTAAGGGTATTAACTATGCAGGAAGAAGACAATAAATGGGAAAAAACGAAAGAGATCAATATGTAGACTAGCAGGACCGACCAACCACCAATTCCCGAGTGAAAGCGAGATAATACTGATTCATCAGAAAAAAACAAGCATTTGGAAAACCATGAATAAACACCATGCACTAAAACCTCTGATGGCAATATTTACCATCACATGTGAAATGCCACAAAGAATAATCGACATCGAACGCGCCGAATGCTCAAACGAGATACAGACCACTGACCATTACTAAAGTAACAATATCTTAAGAGTAAAGTGATAATAAATAGGATTTATACATGCACTTAATGCATTTAATGGAAACAGAGTTGCAAATAGGGGCATCAATATCATTCCACAAGATAGTAATTAGTATTGAGCCTTCAAACGCATCTATAGGCTATGCTACACCGGGTATAATTTTAAACATAACATAGCACCAACATTGGCTGCCCTATATACTAGTAGGCCTATACTATATATCAGTACTGACCTCAGGTACTGACCATAACCAAGAAAGCTTGACAAGGGCAGTGCGAGTCCTGATACCAGAGCTAAAATGTAAACATGATATGACAATGCCCCACGGCCTTGATGGACTTCCGTCAAGTCTGACATTTCTCTGTGCCTTTGTACCCTTTATACATTAGGGAATCATGTTTCAATTACTCTTGAACACAGATTTATACTATTAACCAATTGAACTGGACTATTGTAGTCTAGTGCCAAAGGAGTATGTGACACCAACTCTGTTTGACCCTGAACAAGCTGCAGGGATAGAGTATGAGATGCTGGGGTGGATGGGTGAGTTCTTGTTAATAGTTCAGGCAAATGATGAGTTAATTAAAAGGTGTATGGCAAGTTAGGAACTGGAAAGGGCAAAACATCCCTACTTGTACTGCTCCAGAAATTTTATTTAGAAGTTAAAATAATAATAATAGTAATAAATTGTTCTTATAAGGCGCAAAATCTTCCGAAGAACTCAGAGCGCACAGTAACATGAAAAACACTCTTGCTCACCGTAGTGTAACTCTACGTGGCCTAATCACTTTCTTACCTACAACTCTCCTCTTTGTTACTTGCCCTTTATCTATCCCTGCAACAATATAACCAAACTGCCTATCCCTGGCCTTAGCCAGTCTTGGCAGAGACTAAGATCAAAGAAAATTGAAATTGCATCGCATTACACACCCAACACTAACACTCCAAAATTAATAGTAGTAAGTGGATCATTTTCACAAGAGAAAAACATTTAATGAAAATCTGCTGTAATGACATCATAGAGCTAAATCTATGAAACTCTATGAAGACATAGACTTCAATGCAGAATCGAGCATAGTGGTTTCTATAGCCGAGGTCCCAGGGACCTCGGCAAAAAATGTGATACATAAACATTAAAAATGTTTCAAAATGTGGGTATGACAGCAGAACAATTAAATGTACAGGTTGGGGAGGGGTTTCTCACATTGGGAGGAAGTATGGTTATGTGCCGCCTATAAGACCCTCATTTTCAGGCTATTTTTTCAGTTCCAGTGACCCCCATTTTAGGACCATTTCATTTCCAGAGACCCTATTTTTTCATGTCCAAAGCCATATTTTACCAAATTTTCAAAACTCCTCAAAAAGGTAAAGAAAGCCAGGAAGCCAAAATTGAAGAAAAAAAAACCAGACCAAAAGTTGCAGGAGATCCTGTACTGACAAAATTTTATACGGTAAGTACTTCGTTTTGACAGGCTCAGTGAATAATACTTTTTCATGAATCTGTGGTGACAGGTGGGGAAGTTTTCCTAAATAAATGGTTGATTTGGTGGTGATCGAGTTGGTGGCTGACTTGAAGGGGAATACCTATACAAATGGCCCGTTTCACAGTAATTGCCAACTTTTGTCAACCTGGGGGTCATTTTTGGCTTACGAAGTAAGTCTATATGAGAGTGCTGGGTGACAGATCAATATGCTCATCAAACTTTATTTCCAATTACTCCACAGTATGAAAACAAAACAGTGATATGGAGGAGTCGAGGAAAAGGTCTATAGGGCCCAAAACACTCACCCCCCTTGGAATACATTAACACGCAAGAAACAGGGCATAACTATCAAGAAACGCACAGAAAGTGTTACACTTGTAACACATTTCTTGTAATACTAAATTCAATTATAGTCAATACTCTTGGTTCACTATGGAGGTAGGAGAGAAGGAGAAAGCTCTTCCCAAATCCCTTTGACCGATGATCATCGCCGCCCTCGTAAAACAGGTCGTAAAACTATTGTATTGGAACAATACAACACGAGATCGATATTGATGCTGATAGCATGTGCATCAACATTGCATCGATGTACATAGTTAAGCAGATATTGTAAGAATTGTGCATTTCTTTATAAAAGCATGAAACTTGGCATAAATGTTTACAATTAAATACTGAGTCTTGATTATTTTTAGACATGGAACCACGTCACCGTCAATCATCTTCAAGGTAAAACAAGATCATTTGTGGTCATTTATTAGAAAGCGAGATAGCATGTTCCTAAAATGATTACATTGATTCTAGTTTTAACTCGTACTTTTCGGCTTTTCAAAACTTGAATGTTTGGTAGCGCCGT
>JAMKCH010024753.1:0-41041 GCA_023653785.1 Ophioderma brevispina | reverse complement strand
CAGACGTGATTTAAACAATGACTATTTTTCATTCAATGGGTCCATTTGGCGGAACTGCTTTTTGAGGTGTTGTTTGAAATTGTTGGAAAACGCATCATTCTACCCAAACTGGAGTGAATTGCTGCTAAGTGGTAATGGTGTACTAGCTTGGATTACCACAGTTTGCGACTATTAACCATCTGAGTGAATTTCGCCAAAAGTGGATATGCTTGAGTAAAACACACACTCGGAACAAACGCACATTTTGACCCAAAAAAACAAACAAAATGTGTGTCTTTTAAGTACTATTAGAAAAGAATATTTCTAGCACATTGTACTTGAAATGTACTGCAATGTATAGGCCTATTACTATTTGTCGTATTCAAATGCATCTAGGAGGTCAAAAGAAAAAAAAGCACACTGCATCCGAATATACTCGGAAAATATTCTTCCGTTTTTAATTTGCTTCCCAAGAATATCTAGTTAAAAATGACGGAGTATTTTTCGAGCACATTGTACTTAAAATGTACTCGGTGCGTTTAACGGTACTTCATCAAAACACTGCATTCGAAAGGTACTCGACCCAACCGTACTCGAAAAGTGCTACGGTATGATTTTACTCGTTTCAAAATTTGTCAGTACGGTTTTTACGGTTTCCCAAAGCACCTCAACAATGGGGGGCAATCTACACGGCCAGTGCAGAGCCAGATCGGATTCCGTTTCTCCGAGATCCACATCATGGGAGGCCGTGTAGAACTCTAACGGCGCAGTGAGTGGGAAAGTACAGCGCCCTTTCGGTAAAGTGTACAAGGCTCGCGTAACCTTGGTGATCGATGAATACTTTACGCGTAACATAAAAATACGCTTAAAGTGCAGCGACCCCCCAATAACCAGAGTGGAACAGCCTGTAAGCGTGCCAGATCTGGATCAAAGAGTTTGGCCGTTTTGCGTGTAGACGCAAACTGGATACGAGATTTGGATCCGATCTGGATCTGCGATGCCGGGTTGTAGTAGGATTGCCCCAATGTCGGAGGAAGAAAAAGTACATTCGGGAACATTGTACTCGATTGCGGAGAGTCCAAAGAAGCGCTGAGGAAAGAAAATTTAGATTTCGTTTTTTAGATTGAGTTTGTACCGTGTGAAAGCAACTATAGTCACGGCGGGAGCCATAGTCCGGACTACCATAGACGATAACGGATAAAGCGTTGAATTCTAATGTTGCGTGAAGAGTCAACTGAATTATTGTGATCTATACTTACCGTTGTTGTAGCCGGGACCTAGGAGGATGACACCGGACTATAATTACTTCTCCACCTGTATAAAGAAATTGAGATTCCTTCATGGCAAAGTGTCCTAGCTAATGGGTGACAGTCTGAAACAAATGGTGCGTATAGCACACAATGGAGAACACTGCAATAGATGATGGACTGTGAGACTTCTAGATCATAGGCTCGTTAATTCATAGCACAATGTGCGTGTTACAGCATTCACAAGAAAGAATATCACAATAGACCTATTGACTGTGGGCTCTCATCATAGGACTCTGTAATGCATAACAAATGATGGTGTGCAGTACAATATGGAGAACACAATAGACAGATGGACTGTGGGGCTCTACATCATTAGTAGGACTACGGGCTACCATGACCCCCCATGCACCCCCCCGGGGATTTTGGAGACAACCATTTTTGTGAAGCTTATACATAAGCAACTGAATTCAGGTTTGTCTGCAAAAAATCCCCACCCTGGGTTTAAACGGTTGAGGGCGCTTTTTCAAAATGGCGGCCAAAATACCACACCAACCCCCTTCGGGGGAGAGAAGTACAACATGCCTAGAACAACACAGAAACAGCACAGGCACTTGATTTGATACCAATAGATAGCTTATGATCCTCTCGTTCATTGATACCAAAATGAGTACCACATGCCTAGCCATACGTCACAATGACGTCATTAAAGTTCGCATATATTAGCAAAATTGTCAAATTTCCTATAGGAACACATAGGGGAAAAACGGAAATTCAATTTTTCGCCAAAAATGTTAGGACTATATCCAATTTTCATGCGGGGTTTTTGACTCTATGCTTGATGGAAAATGACTAGTTTTTAAAATGAGAGCTTTATTGGTAATAATAATGTTTTTGGTCGCTTAAAATTTGTGCGAAATACAATTTTCCACCCTATTATCAGTACATGTATTTTCATATTTTCCTCAACTGTATGAACGTCAATAGTTGACATCTAATGGGGCGATGCTGGGACTTATTCAGTAATGAAGAAGTGTAGAAGAAGTAACTATAAGCTTACCCTGTGTACCAAAAGGTACAGGAATCGGATGATGTTCAGTAACGAAAAAATCACGGAGGGGGGTCGGGAGTTTGTCACAAAAACGGCTCAGGTATAGCTAGACGAGGGGTTAAAAGACACTATCAGTGGATTTGTAAATCAGCAAATCCCGTCGAAAAATCATCAAAAATCAGATTTTGCATTATAACGTAGCAAGTACAGGTATCCTAACATACCTGCTATGATAAGACCAGAAGCAACCTACTATGGTCAGAATCGGAGATTGTAGTCATTGATGTCCGAAGGACACTTACTAAACCACGTAATTGAACGGAGAATCGTATCTTGGGGCACACTGCCGTTTTCTTCCTTTTCTTTCAAAATTCTACAGAGAAAGGTAAATTTGAATCCTAACAGACTTATCCTTCACTTTGAAGCAATTCCTGCCAAAATGTTCAGTCTTTTTCAAATCATGATAGAGTCTTAAGTGAAAAAGTGACAAGTGTTTGTCGATGGCTTTCCTAAGCCGTTTGGTAGAGCGACAGATTTGCCAGAAGCACTTTATGAGAGATTTGTTGAGCTGCACATCAGAGAGCCAATTATTTAAACCCTGATTGGTACAGGCAGAAGAGTGTGGCAGAGCCAGAAATCCCTCCACCAGATGATCATGGTTGAAGTTAACTGATGGGCACTATATACAGTGGCCATCAGGAGAGTGGATGCCACACGAGTTGTCTGACATAATCGTAGAGGAGAATAATCTATACAGATGAAGACAATTAAGACATCACTCAAGAAGAGGAGGAAAGAGAAGATCAATTTCCGAATCAAAGGAGATGCATTTAAGAATCGTATACCAAGGCAACAACATTGCTTAAAAGATTCGCCAATTGAACATCACCAATGATTATTTAAAAATTGGAAAATTCTTCAATCGTATCCAAACACAGTGGTTCTCAAATGTGAACTCGGCCAGGGTTGGGTACAATGTCTAGCTGCTTCACTGACTCCTGTAAGGTCCTTGACTGTGCATTGTTGCACCAACATTGGGACAGATTAAGAGATGCTCCAGTGTCCTGATATGCTTCCAAGTAGACGCACTATATACAAGCGGAAACCTTTGATCGGCCGGTTTTGGATCTCAATCAGCTGACACCGCCACTCAGCCACGAAAAAGCCAGCCCCAGGCGGAGGACGCTCACCAGGCTCATACCATCGGATGCCACTTTGGAGACAGCAGTCTTTCTACAAGCCAACTCCCCCAAACTCTTTAGAGACTATTTCAAAGGAACGGACTTGCTTAAGAAACTACTCTGGACGGACCTCCGGCGATCAGCAGCTGGCTCTGTCCAAACACAGGTGCTCCATACCAGCTACTTGGCAGCTATACTCATGCATGCTTACGCTGCTGCATGTATAAGTTGTCCGTGGTGTTGGGCGAAGAACAAGCCGACAGGAGGATCCAACGACGGGTCAAGCTTTTGGGCTGACCACTACCATACAGGGCAAGCATACTCCACACATAAGCAGCACAGGGCAAGCGCCGTTCGATTCTTCAGGGCATGGGGATACAGGGTAATGGGGAAAAGGCCCCTTGTGGGGGTTCTATTAGAGATGGCGGGAAGCTTTGAGGGGTTATGTCCTTATCTTGTAAGCGATGACTATGATGAACGTTTGCAGGGTTCCAGGGGCGGAGCCCAAGAAGCTCTTGGCGTTTAGCATGTTTCAGCGCATCCGCAGAGCTCTCGGTTATCTCACAATCATGAAGCAGATGAAATAAACCTATACTGCCCCTAGCGGGTCCAGGGTTCGGCGCCTGTGGAAGCTCTTGAGTTAAAATAGCATGTTTGAGTGCTTTCGGAGAGATCACAGTTAACTCATTATCTTGAAAGCAGATGAACTATACTGCCCCTGGAGTGTGGTCAAGGGGAAGGAGCACCGGAAACCTCTAGGTTTAGTATGTTTGCGTGCCTTCGGAGAGCTCTCAGTATCTCATTATTTGAAGCAGAGGGACTATGCTGAACGTGGCAGGTGGTCCAGGGGCGGAGCCCCAGGAGCTTTGGATTTTAGCATGTTTCAGAGCATCAGGGGCGGGCGCTTTCGTTTACCTCAACAATATGAAGCAGATGAATATACTGTGGAAGTCTTGAGTACATAGAATGTTTGAGTTGCCTTCGGAGAGATCTCGTTTATCTCATTATTTGAAGCCGCTGGACTATGATGCTGTGGACAATAACAACAAAAATCCACCCCTCACCCTAGTGAACTTTGCTCCGGTGAGCTAAAATGCCAAAAGCTGCGTAAAAAAGTCTAAGTAATCGCTCTCTATCCTTTTGGTACATTTTAGCGAAAAATGTGAGGGTAGCACCTTCACCGGGGTTAGGGTATGCCGTCATTCTAAGGGTAGGGGGAGGGGTGGTTGCGACATGAGGATATTTTATGGTGGATTTTTGAAAATATTGTGCAAAGGAATGGCTCTAAAACTTATGTTTATGTAAAACTAGTCATGCCTCATTTAGCGCTGAAACCGCATGAAAATCTGATATTTTACCTTTTTAGCGTAAAATCGGAATTTTCGACTTTTTTCTGTGGAAAATGCCAAATTTCGCAAGACTTGCGATTTGATGGACTCATTGTGACGCCAGACTAAGTATGTTGGTACTGTTTTGGTATCAATGGGAAAGAAGAGGATCATAGCTATCCATGGTATCAAAATCATAAGCATCGGAGTGCTTTGTAAGGAATTCTGGTAACCACCCCTCCCCTTGGTCATCCGTGTTAAAAAACAAGGCTGTGGTTGTGTCCGTGTATAGTAAGTTATAGAATATGTTTAAAAAAGCGCCCTCTATATCTACACTGGAAAGCTCAATATTACATATTTAAGGGTTTATTTTACCTCAAAACTTATCCCATGGTGCATGACAAAGTATATAATTAGGTGACAACGGCATTTTTCCTTTTAAAGAGGCATTTAAGTGTGTAAATACACGGTTGTTTCATGTTGGGTGGCCTTTTGACTATGACGCCCTCTAGAGGCAGTGTAAGCATGCCAAAAGGTGTTTAACTTTCCTTGGTGTTTGGTGCGGACTACAGTAGTACAATAGTGCTGAATTTAGATCAAAAAAATAAGATTATGTAAAACAATGGGCATTAAGTGAATATGGCCGCATTTTAAAAAAAGCCGCCCTCACTCTGTACCAAGGTAGGGATTTTGCAGAAAACTGATTTTGTAGCATCTGTATAAGGTCCAAAAATGTGGTCTCCAAAAAAAAAAGACCGGGGGGTGAGGGTTTCGGTTATGGCGTCATGACCATAGGACTCGTAATCATAGCAACTGATGCGTACAAGCCGCACAATACAGAACACAATAGAAAGAGGGAGTGGGGGCTCTCAATATTAGGACTCTGTAATTCATAGCAAATGATGCGATGCAGCACACAACGGAGAAAACAATAGACAGATGGACTGTCTCCATCTAGGACTTTGTAATTTCATAACAAAGTTAACGATGTGTGGCAGCCACACAACGAAGAAACATAGACAGATGGGGCTGTTGGACTCTACATCATATGATTGTAATTCATTACAAATGATGCGTAAAGCACACAATAGAGAACACAAAAGACAGATGGACTGAGTGACTCTACATCATATAGGATCATTCATAACAAAATTAATGCGTGCAGCAAACAATAGAGAACACACTAGACAAGATGGACTGTGTGACCTCTAAATCATAGGACTATGTTCATTCATAACAAATGATGCGTGAAGCACACAAGGCGAACACAATAGACAGGTGGACTGTGTGCTCTACATCATAGGACTCTGTTATTTCCAACCAAATGAGGCGTGCGTATACAATGGAGGAACACAATAGACAGTTGACGGTGGGAATCTCCATCATAGGACTCTGTAATTCATACCAAATGCTGAGTGCAGACACAATTAAAGAACACAATAGAACGATGGATGTGGGAATTCCATCATAGTACTCTGTAATTCATAACAAATGATGTGTGCAGCGCACCAATGGAGAACACACTAGACAGATGGACTGTGGGCCTCTAGCGCATTAGGACTCTGTAATATAACAAATGATGGTGCAGTATACAATGGAGAGCACAATGGACAGGTGGACTGTGGGACTTTCAATCATGGGACTCTGTAATTAATAACAAATGATGCGTGCAGCACACAATGGAGTACACACTAGACAGATGGCGGTAGGACTTCCATCACAGAATGCTCTAATTCATTCCACAGTCCATGATCATTATCTGCATTAAAATTCAATTTATGCGAACCGTTTTCATTTTT
The DNA here is from genome assembly GCA_023653785.1 of Ophioderma brevispina. Classification (NCBI taxonomy): domain Eukaryota; kingdom Metazoa; phylum Echinodermata; class Ophiuroidea; order Amphilepidida; family Ophiodermatidae; genus Ophioderma; species Ophioderma brevispina. Next base: position 34,456 of record JAMKCH010024753.1, on the reverse strand, counting down.
CTTTGTATGGCAATAAGTTTGGCATTTGCATCAACCAAGTCGATCAATCGATACCATGCAGTTACTATTAGGGTTTATTAAGAACGTAGGTGATGAACTATAGACACAAAAAGTAAGCAATTTGCCAAAAGTTAATCAGTTACTTACATCTGTATAATCTTTCGGGTTGATTCTTTGCAATGACTTATCATCATGTAGAATATCTTCGTGACAAAAGGTGTAAACTGCCAAACATCCAATTTGGTGAAAGAATGCGATCTGCCTCCCTACAGAATGCAGAGAAATCGAGCCAATGAGCTGACTGGGCACAAGTAACCAGATCTACAGAGTTGTCATTGTATGGAATATGTATGAAATCTGCAACACTGATAAGCAAGGAAAATATTCTGCCCATAATATTTGACCGAATTACTGGCGACCATTATTAGTTGTTTATGAACACTGATCGGCGCGGGAAGTAGGTAATTTCCAGTATGGCCCCGCCGAATTTATCAGGTGCTGATACTGTGATAAATTTTTTCTTTCCGTCCATTGCATATTACAATACGTAAATTAGGTTCGTACGTTTACAATAACTCGGGGTACCTTGGAAAATTTGTACTTATGCAATGATGGATGCTTAGGATGCTTATGTGCAACAACTATTACGTTATTTTTGCCCCCCACAACATTTTTTTTTTTTGGTTTGCTGACACCATTGTACTTGGTTAGCTAATTTTCTTTGGATTTGTTGCTCTAACGTTTATTCGACTTTTGATCTGTTTGTTGTTCTTCAATATTGTGAATTAATTTTCCATTTGGACCGTATTAGCGTATTTTGGACAGACTTACGTTGTCGGGTTGTGAATGTATGTATATTTAAAGGCGTAGCTTAACGAGATAGGAGGTCACGCTATGATAAGAGTTGTATAATTTTGTTGGAAAACGCATATGATGGTATCGCCAATTGACAAGGATTCCAAAACTGTTGCAAATTCGACTCTCATAATAACATCCATATCGAATCGATTCAAACAACAGATAATCATTTCACTTCAAATCCTACCAAGTGTAATTGGTGTCAGTAGAAAAAATATGAGAAAGAGAGAGACAGAGGAGGAGGGGGAAGTGAGGTGAGAGAGAGAGAGGAGGGACAGATAAAGAGAGAGGAGAGAGAGAGAGAGGAGGGGGAGTGAGGAGAGAGAGGGGTGAGAGCGAGAGAGACGGAGGAGATATTTAAGATTAAGTTTGTCTCACCAGTAAGAAATATTCTGAAAGTGGTTGACTTCTGTGCTTCAGCAATTTGTGCTTCGCTGTATCAGAACCCAGAAAAAAAAAACCTTTGGTTTTGAAATATGGGACTGAGAATTTCTGTGCTTTGACCAGATCCACAGGCAGCATCTACCGCAACATTCAGATCCTCAATTCTTTTCTGAAGGCAGAGATTATAATATAATTACACTAGTCTTTATCCAGTTAAGTATGGAGTAAACCCTATGTATATACGCGCCTTGATGCCAAGGGGGAATATGGGGTTGGAGGGGCTAAAATGAACATTTAAAATTTAAAATAAGGAGAAAATTACCTTTCTTTTGCTTTTTGTTTTGACAACAATCGGAGCTTCCATTCAAAAGTTATGATCGAAAATGTCACCTCACGACTTGAAATTTCTTGTGTTATTTCTTATGTATTTTATTGTTTTATAGGGCACGTGTGGTCCAATGGATTGAGCGCTCGTCCCGCAATCCAAAGGCCGTGGGTTCGAGTCCCACTGCGGCCAACGTGTTGTGCCCTTGAGTAAGGCACTTTACCTTAATTACTCCTCTCCACCCAGGTGTATAAATGGGTACCAGCATTATTCAATGCTGGGAAAGTAACAGACTCGCTGTGCGGGAGGAGTAGCGAACCCCCCACAGCAAACATAATACGGAGGAGTCTGGCCCAAACGCTAAGGAAAGAGAGATGTGCACTCCGCACACGAGCTTTCTCGGCACGAGACTTTACTTTTTTTAATTTTATTGTTTCCTCAAGCTGCGATATTGAATTTTATCCACTTTAAAAATTTATATCTCAGAAAGTAATTAAACTTTTGACCTCTAATTTCCACAATTATTATTGAAAATTCAAGTGCTTATTTTGTAGTTGATAAAATTTTTAAAATAGCATTTCTAAAATATAATTAAAAAAAAAAAAAACAGTGTTTCTAGACAAAATTGCCGATATCTCAAAAGTAAATTTTAACGATATGTCTTCGCTGCGCGCAGGATTTCTAAAAAAACGATTGATCGTAGAATGATGGGATAAAAAGTAAATTATATCAATAGGACTACTTACTGAACTAGAATAATTCCACGAGTACTGAGAACTTGATTTAAAGGGTTTCAACACTAAAAATGTTTAAAAATAATTATTTTTTACGGCAGCTCCGAGTGTTGTCAAAAAAAAAGAGCAAAAAGAAAAAGATATTTTTTCCCTTATTTAAATCTAAATATTCAATTTTCGCCCCGCCAAACCCATATTCCCCCTTAACGTTGTTGTCGCGGTCACAGATAAAAAAGTACCGGTTTGTGTAGTGAAAGCCGATAATCCGGTGGGAGCCATAGTCCGGGGCTCCATAGACGAATAACGGAATAAAGCGTGATGAAACTATGTTGCGTAAAGAGTCAACTGAATAGATTTGCCTATTGTTCACCATGTTCCCGGACTATGAATACGGCCGGACAATGGTTACTTCTACACCAGTTCTCACTGTTTGAAGAAGGAGAGCATTCATTGGGAGACTTGTATAGGCGATATTGATTAATTGACACATTATACGGGGACAGAGTAGCAGAAGTAGCGATACAAACACTTCTTAATGACAAATTTCACGATAAATAGTTGGGCCGACTGTGGATCAGGCAATATTGCCGTAACCGGGAAATATTTGTTGATGTTGTCAGATCAGGGAATGTTGCTCCACCACAATAAAGGTTAGTATAAATACTAACATACTTTGTTTTAGATCACCAATGAAACCGGTAAGATAAGATCAAAAGCTTATGAGGAAAGTAAGTAATTATCTATTCTAGTAGTTATTTCTCGTATGACCAATGATATAGAATGGGTAGGCATGGTATGTCACGATGCATGAAAGGTTTGGCGGGATCGAAGATCATGGCCGAAACAACAACATTGTTTTGTGCTTATTTCTGTCGGGCCAGCCGGGATTCCTTCTCCAGCCAGTATCGCGGACCATTCCAGACTTGTTATATACTCCATTGAAGATAAAATACCGGGTACTGTCAGCTTAAGGGACCAAACTGGTCGAGTTCGCCCCACCCCCACGGACTAAGTAAAAACCGTCAGTGATCCTCGGGTTAGCTTACCAATCAGAAAATTTTAAACCTTTAAAGGCTAAAAAGGACACTGGAAAATCTGATGTGAACCACTGCTGAACCACTACACGGTGTTTGTTACAGCAAGTGACTTGAAAAATGCGAGGGGGCAGATATAACATGGAAGGTCTTGATTGTTACTTACCAAAAGGTTTGTTTAGATTTGCCATCAAAAACGTTTGTATGATACCCTTCCATCGTTTACCAACTTTAAAGATGGGGAATAAGGTAAAAAAGACTCCAAGACACAAGTTCCATGCAAATGCAAAGGTATAGACTATGGGGGTGGACCAAATAACAAATGTATAACAAATTTGTTGTCCCCATCGAGGAGCTAAGGGAAAACCAAGTGAAATTCATAATAAGTTATTACAATCACAAAATGTATGTTCCCGCACATCAACTGGCACATTTCTTGAAAATAAATAAAATGTCCCTCCAATTCTTTTCCCAAATCAGAGACCAAGATGTATATAAGACTTCCGCAAAACCATGAGCTAAACATCATTACAATGGGCCCGGTCTGTGGGCCATTGTTGTAGGCAGGTGTTACCACCTCACGCGATTCGGGTTGAGTGACAAATCCCGTCCTCTCTCACCAATAACTACCCAGTGTTACATTAGAATATAGATGTTGACACTAAGTTTTCTTCTAAAAACGCGGTAAATTGAATAGAAATGAAGTTAAGCAATAAGTTACGGATTTTGGTTCTGCACAAAGTTGTTAGGTCAAAGCTTGCCCAGCAACATTCTCTCATGATGTTTCTTCGCATTTCTTCCTTTTCTAATAAATGATGAAAAATATGGCCAAAGTTAATTGAACAAACCGCACTATAGAAGCTCAATATTTCTTTATTTGTGAATGAGGGTAAGTATTTTGTCCTGAAAAAGTACCAGTCTAAATTGGAGAGCGGTAACAGCTGAAATCTATTCAGCTGCGCGACAATATAACAATGGTCCTGCACTCCCAGATGAAAGGGAATCTGAAGTGTTTTTCTACACCGCATACCGGGCTGGTGATTGAATATCTTTAACTCCATGGTTTGCTGAAGTCTATGTGTACCCATTGGTCACTGATATTGGGGAAATGAAATTGAAGTGACATTTTATTCTTTTTCAAGAAAATGTGCCAGTTTTATTTGTGGGAACAGACGGTTATATGATTTTAATAATTAATTATGAATTTACACTTGGTTTTCCCCAGCCCCCCGATGGAGACAACAAAACAACAGCATAGAAGGACATGCCCCATAGTCTAGTACTTTGGTAGATATTCTCAATAATTGCCAACAGACATTAGAAAAATATTTATAACGGCACAATAACCTAATTCATATTTTGTCTACACACTTAAGGATTCCAATTTTTCAAAAGTGGGAAACTTAAGAATTACGCTGATATTGATAACAACACTTTCAGTGGAGGAACAATCCTTCCTCATAGAATTGCCTCGAGTTATATAGTTATATATTTGTGATTAAAATATTATTTTTTTTATTTCTCTATTTTACTTGAGAAAATTTTTCTCAGTGGAAATGTACTTTGTTTAATATGGAGAGCAAAATGGAATTTCCCTGGTGCTATATTGAAATGGTGTTAGGTATTGTTAATGCTTTAGAGATCATGCTAGATGAGCAAAGTACTATAAATAGCTTGGTATTTTCCAAGTTATTGTGCAAGTTTGCAAGCCTTGCAAATAGACAGTTTCCCATGATTTCATTAATGTAAGATGCTGCAACGCATTTGATGTCCTTTGTGTGAGATCCAATTGGACAGTGTTAGGCTATGTTTATGCATGATGATGTTGTAATAGTTATTATTAGACATTAGGGAAACAATAACTATACGAAAACATAAAAACAGATAGATAATAGAAAACCTCGCCAAAAGTTAAATTGCCAGTAGAATTGATCTCCAGAGATTGTAGATTGGTGCAATACCACTGCTGATATTTTGGATACCACTTGATCTTAAAATTAAGATATTTCGTCTGCTGTCAACTTCGAGGCTAAAAGATCGTCAGTTTTGGAATAAAAAAGTGATTCCAGTTTGTGGTCCTAAAGTGGATATTTGCGACAGACGGACTTTTGGTGGTCACGGTAACTCTTGGATTATTGTACTGCGGAATATTTGCGTCGTCTGTCGTCAAGAGACAATCCCCGTCATCTTGAACTGCTTGATACTGCTTATACGCCGGATTTAAGTCCCTATAGAAAAATCTGACGATCACCGCAAAAAAGGAGGTAGCATTATGTAGGGGAAATTTCCCCCTAAACAAGGCCATGGTCCGCTCCGTGATTTATTTTTTTCAAAAGTGTATTTAAATGCAGTTAAGAGGCGTTACTGCAGGGGTGCAAAAGTCATTTTTTTCCTCAGGAGCAAGATTTTGGCCTATTGATTTCCACATTGTGACCAATGCCCTCCTCGTCTTCCTTCCTCTCCTTCCCTAAAATGGACATAAACTTCACGTGAAATGTTAAAAACAACAACATGAGTAAGATATTGTGTTTGTTTTCATTACATAGTCATGTGCAGAATTTTCTGAGTGGGAAAGCCACAAAGGTAATTCCCACAAACGACACACAACATTAAGCAGGTGTGGTGCAGGGCCAAGGCTCATCCTAGGGCCCAGGCTTGGGCCCCTGAAAGGGATGCAGGGGCAGAGGCCCAGCAGGGGTCTAGGGCGGATCCCCCGGAAGCTTTAGATTTTAAGCTATTCAGAACCTTCAAATGAACTTTTATGAAGAATAAATAGTTAAACTTTTTCTTGTCTGATTTATCCTCTACCATTTCACCTCCCTTGATACCTCAAAATGACGGACCATCCTTGGACTGTGACCTCAAACCTTAATGTCCTCACCCCTGTGTTGTGAAGCTTGTTGGTCAACCCATATCAGAGTTAGCTGGCATACTATATTCCTCAAAAAAAACGAACATTATAGAGTGTGAAAATTGATTCCTGGTCCCTCTTTTTCTTTCTTCTGCGAAAAGAACTTTGTTGATTCTTGAAGTGCCTTGTGCCTAGGTTAAGTGTGTAGCTTCAAAGTTAATATTAACATTTGGTTCCGTTTAATTCTTTCCAAACCTTTCTGTCTTTAGAATTGTATTTCTTCTCCTCAGATTTGTGTGTTTATAACTTTGGCTTCCACATTCATTTTTCACAAACCGGTTTAATTTCCTCACATATTTGTGCGAGGTTTCTAAATCTCGAGTCCTTATTCCTCTTTTTTCCATTTAATTTAAAACTATCAGCACTAGTTCCTCAGCCTGGAAGGATTGATTCTGAGCAAGTGTTAAAGCCTTCAAAATTTTGCACCCATATCATGACTCTACTTTTTGCCTTTGATATCCACATCACCATGTTTACAAACCACTTTCATTCTCTTTTTCTCTATTTTTTAGGTCTTTTCCTAAAATGTTTCTCAGTTCTTTCCCTCAATTTATCCTAGGTCTTTCCTCACAGTATTTCCTAAGTATCTTTTTCGGCCAATTTCCCTGGATGTATTTTCCTCACAATTCTCTAGATTTACTTTCCTAACCATTTACCAGGGGTTTCTTTTCCTCTCTATTTCTCAGGGGGTTCTTTTCCTCTCATTCTCCTAGGTTCTTTTCCTCCACATTTGGCTAGTTTCCTCATGTTCTCAAAATCCTTTACGCACATTCCCCTAAGATTCTTTTACTTCACATTTCACCCACAGGTCGGTTGTCACATTTCTCCTAGGTCTTTCCTCACATTGACCCGTGGTTTCTATTCATCACGTTTACTATGGGTTTCCTACCTAGAGTTCCTATACTGCCGAAAACGGCTATTAAGAGAACTCTTTGCCATTTTATCTGTATTCGTCTTTTTTTTTCCTTGCCCTTAATTTTCCTCTGTGTCCATTTCTTCCAGTTTTCTCTCTTCCCGATGTCTTTATATTTTCCCTCAAGATTTTTCTGCTTTCATTTTTATACTCTTTGTCTTCATTTCCTAAAGTGAGCTCTCATTTCCGGTGAGCGGGGCGATCCCATGCAGCTTCCGCACTTTGCACCCCGGGGCGTTAGGACATGACTTTCCTTTTGCCATTTTGGAGTCTTCGCTGTGAGGACTATCATCGTTGAACTGAAACGCTTCTTTTAATTCTGAACATAAGTCGTCACATCTGTATGGACTTTAAAAGTAAGATTGTAAAATCTTAACATTGAGTGTATCATTATTGAATTGTAATTGCGTTTTGGACATTTCAAATTCTTGAAATAATCAATTTGACAAAAATCCCAATAAAACAGTGTTTTAAAATTCAGATCATTTATGCACAAGGCTCATTTGTTTGTATTTAAAGGGTGATTGCTGTCGAAATTCGTTTAAGAGGGCTAATTGATGCGGACAACTAAAATAGGCTGACTCGTTTGTTGAAACAACTCACTGATCTAAAAACAAACTTACTAAAAAGTTTATTATGTCATACTACTCCAATTTCAATTCTCGGCACGAGGCAAAAATGGAATGTTCAAGAAATAATTAGTTATTTTGTACATTTTGTTTTTGTTTCTTCCATCGGTATTTGGTTGCTGTAATACCTGTAATTTTAACACTTAAGTGACCAAGAGGGGGGGGGGGTCCTAGGGACACTCAAAATTTGTTTTCGGGCTGGCCGCTTTACGCGGGGGATTTTTGCGCCGAAACTTTTTGTAATTGTCTGACTTTTAAATGCGCTTCTTGTGATACCAAAAAAATTAAAATCGCCCAAGCCGGTAATGAGTTAATTAGTGAGGGTCCCATTGGAACCCCACACCCTTCGGGCACTAACAGGAATAAATGAGAATTTTAAAAAAATCAAAGAACCAAGTAATTTTTTTGCTGATACATGTTGGTTCACACATACATATAAGTAAACAATTAATAGTAACATTAAAAATAATTACCCTTTATGTGCTGAAACCAATGTGGACGTGTAAACGTTTACGGTACCAGTCTATGGGAAAATGTGACGTGTATTTGCAACACCGTTAAAAATACAGGGATTGCCTAAAACTGCAGTTTTTTGGTAAATATAGTAATTGGGTCTTCTAGAGTAGATATCAACATAAAATAGGTTTCACAAAAATTTGATTGTGAAGCGGCAAGGCTCTTTGAATAGTGTCCGTCTTTTGGCCATTTTCACGTGTTTTGAAAACAATATTTTGCCCCTAATTGCCAGCCCAATACACTAAATTTAATTTTTTTTATTGCTGAGGGGATTGTCTTATGACCCTTCACATGATTGTGGTATAAATTTCGTTGCAAAAAATTACCCGGGAAAAGTGGTTTTCCTTGGGCCACCAATCGGGAGTGTGAACCCTGGTCACTTCAAGTGTTAAGAGGTTTAATCTGTTATGTCTTGTGCTTTGTTTCCTGGTCTGGGGTATGGTTGGTTTTTACTGTTTGCTTTCTTTTTTAGATTTGAATGTAAATAAAAGATGATATATACTTACCTGATTATGTCCTTTTCGCGCAGGGACCCTAAAAGATACTTATGGGGCCGTGCGGACCTGTTGTCCCCATAGAGGGGCTAAGGGGAAAACCAAGTTGTAAATTCATAATAAATATTACAATCACATAACTGTCTAGCTGTTCCGCAAACATAAAACTGGCACATTTTCTTAAAAATAAATAAAATGTCACCTCATTTCTTTTTCCCATATACAGCGAACCAAAGTGGTATATGTATAGACTTCAGCAAACAATGAGATAAAGATATTAACAATGGGCCCGGTATGTGGGGGTTGGGTCATGCTATAGCCAGATGTTACCCACCTCAACGAGTCGGGTTGAGTGACAAATACCCGTCCCTATCTCACAATAACTAACAAGTGTACATATAATATAGGTCGTTGACACTAAATGAAGTTATTCTGAAAACGCTGGGTAGGTAAATTCGGTAATAAGAAATGACGTTAAAGCAATAAGTAAGATTTGGTTAGCACCAAAGTGTGTAGGTCAAAAAGCTTGCCCAGAAACATTCTCTCATGATGTTGTTCATGTTTCTTCTTTTTTATAAATGATGAAAAATATGGCCAAAGTTAATTGAACACGCACTTAGAAGCTCAATATTTATTTATTTGTGAATTGAGGGAAGTATTTGTCCTGAAAAAGTCTAAATTGGAGAGCGGTGGTAACACTGAAAATCTATTCGGATTGCGGGACAATATAACAATGTCCTGCAATCCCAGATGAAAGGGAATCTGAAGTGTTTGTCTACACCGCATTACGGCCCGGTGATGATTCTTTAACTCCATTGTTTTGCTGAAGTCTATGTGTTATCAATTGGTCACTGATATGGGGAAATAAAATTGTGAAGTGACATTTAGTCTTTTCAAGAAAATGTGCCAGTGTATATGTGGGAAAGACGGTTATATGATTTTAATAATTATTATGAATTTAAACTCGGTTTGGCCCTAGCCCACCGATGGAGACAACATAACAAAGCATTAGAAGGACATTGCCCCATAGTCTAAAAGGCCTCTTTTGCGTTGCACATTTAAATTGATCTAAAATATAAAAATAAACTTCCTAATGGTTAATAGATTTGTCAATTTGCCAAGTAGTTCAAAATAGTCATCTGCCATCCACCCAGAATTCATAAAATTGAAATAGTTTCCAATGCTAAAACCATTCAAATCTTTGGCTTTGGGGTTTCAGAATATCAACCCGTGGTAAGCTCCACGGAAACCGATCTGATCAGCGAACTGATCCAGGAAAGTTTTTGTCTTTCCTCAGGAGCAAATTTTAAAGTAGAACTTCCTCACATAGACACTGAAATGTAGAGTATCTCTATAATAAGACGGTGACATCACGTCTGGACATACGTCTGAATCCTCACTCTAGACATTTTGTTTAGGATATGGTGTTGACTTGCATTTAATCCTCTTATGATTCAATACATATATGGCCACTTGAAAGTGCTCTGAAGCATTCCCTGCTATGGCTACGGTTTAGTGCCCTATCTAAATTGGACAATGTTTACGTTATGCTAGTTAAAGATAAAATTAAAATAATTTTTGCTTTCGCTGTGGCAAAAGTTAGTGATAAATCCAAATAAAAAAAGTTTGAAAAAATAGGGAAAAATCAGCAAGTTGATTTTCAACGGGACATGTTATCAAATTAGAGTTTACTTTATAGGTATTTGGGTGACCATGTTCAGTAGATTGGAAATGGTGGGCTGAATGAAAGGAATTACAACAAAAAAGGAAAGAACATATCGTAAGAGAAAAAGAGTGAGAATGAACTTTTTTTGGCTATAGGGATATGACACATGGTGTACCCAACACTTCCAAAATTGCAAATTTGTGTACCCCGACCTCTGAACTTGGGGGATGGGAACTGTTTTGTCTTTTAAAATAGGGCCTGAGGAATTAGATTTGAGGAAATTGCAGCTTTGGAACTAAAATTTCGCTGCTGTGGCAAACATGTTCCCAAATGGGGACATTAAGAACTGAATTATGCTTCAAACTGCAGGTTAGTCGTAGTATTAGTAGTAAATTGCTGGGAGAGGAGTGAAATGTGGGTGTTGGAAAGGAGAAACCCTGTGGTAGTTGGGAAGGAAAGGACCCTGGGGGGGGGTGGGTGGTGGGAGGGGGACCCTGGGGTAATTGGAAAGGAAAGTTAGTTGGTTGAGGAAGGCCCATTGATGTCTGGAAAGGTGACACATGGGTATTGGCCTATGTAGATGTAAATGGAAACTTTCGGCTGTTTCGGGAAAAGGTTGTGGAGGTTTGTGTGGAAGCACGGTGGCCATGGGTTTTGGGGAAAAGAACCCTCTCTGTTATATGAGAATGAAAAATCTGGCTTTATACCAAGAAGGGTGGTTCTGTGGCACTTGGGAAGGGGGCTCTGAGAGAGTTGGAAAGGGGATCTTGGGGGAGTTGGGAAAGGGACCCTGGGAAATCTAAAAATACCTGTTTAATATTATGACCTTAAACTTGGTTTTTTCCCCTAGCCCCACGATGGAGGACAACAAACAACAGCATAGAAGGACAGCCCCATAGTCTAAAGGCTTTGCGTTTGACATAAAATTGATCTAAACTATAAAAATAACTCTAATGGTAATATGATTTGTCAAATTTGACAGTAGTTCAACATAGTCATCTGCCACACACCCAGGAATGATAATGAAATTAGTTTTCCGATGCTTAAAAACCATTCAAACTTTGGCTTTGGGGTTCAAGATTATCAACCACGTGGTAGCTCCACCGGAAACCTATTTTTGATCAGGCGAACATGATCCCAGAGTTTTTTCTTCCTCAGGAGCAAATGTTAAAGTCTAAATTTCCTCACATAGAATACTAGAAATGTAGAGTATCTCTATAATAAGAGAGTGTGACATCACGATCTGGAATACAGTCTAATAACATAATATAGACATTTTGTTAGGGATATGGTGAAATGCATTTATCCTTTATTGTTCAATTACATATATGGCCAATTGAAAGTGCTCGGAAGGCATTTCCCTGCTATAGGCCTTCCTGTTATTGCCCATGTCTAATTGACAATGTGTACTTATTGCTAGTCTAACAGATAAAATTAAAATAATTTTGCTTTCGCTGTGGCCAAATTAGTTATAATCCAAAAAATGTTGAAAATAGGGGAAAAATCAGCCCAATTTGATATCTTCAACGTGACATGTTCTCACATTAGAGTTTAATTTTTAGTATTTGGGGGACAGGTTCTGAGATTGGAAATGGAAGGGGTGAAAGGAATTACAAAAATGGAAAGAATACATCTGAAAGAGTGAAAGAGTGCGAAGGAAAACTTTTTTGGCTATAGGGATATGACCACAGTGTGTAACCCAACTTCCCAAATCTGCACATTTGTGTACCCCGACTTCTGAATTGGGGGATTGGGAACTGGATTTGTCTTTTTAAATAGGGCCGGAGGAATTAGATTTGGAGGAAAATGGGCAGGCTTGGAAACCTAAAATTAGTTCTGTGGCAAACCATTTTTCCCAAATGGGGACATAGGAATTAATATGCTTTCAACTGCAGGTAGTTAGTACTGCTGGAGAGGCGTGAAATGTGGGTGTTGGGGGAAAGGCAGAACCCTGTGGTAGTGGGAAAGGACCCGGGGTTGGTGGGAGGGTGACCCTGGCGGTAATTGGGAAAGGAATCTTAGTTGTTGAGGAAGGCCCCTGATTGTCGAAAGGTGACAATGGGTATTGGCCATTGTAGATGTAAATGGGCAACCTTCGGCGTTGGGAAAAAGGGTGGAGGTTGTGGGAAAAAAAAAGCACGGGCCATGGTTTTGGGAAAAGAACCTCTCTGTTATATGAGGAATGAAAAATCTGGGTACCTAAGAAGGGTGTTCTGTGGCAGCCCTGGGAAGGGGGCTCGGAGAGAGTTGGAAAGGGGATCTGGGGTAGTTGGGAACGGGAACTGGACTCTTAAAAATACTTGTTAAATATGACCTTACACGGTTTCTAGTCAAAAAATTTGACCAGAAGTTAGTCATGTTTTACAGTCTGGTCAATTTAGCGCTTGTATTCCTCCACTCGTTATCTGCCTACAAACGTGGAAACATCCTTTGTTTTTTATTTTTTTTTTTTTTTTTTTTTTGTTTTTTTACTTTATGAGTCTTGGCTTGAGTGCATATCTAGATCTAGATGAGTATTATTAAATTGAGTTCTTCTTCACAGTTGAGGCCGTGATTATGAATATATTAAAATCAGAGGCTATACTACATTCTATGTGGACACTTTCTCATCTTGAGTCTAATTGATTATAGTGTTTAGATAAAAATTCCTCAAATGTCTGAAAATGAGGGGTTTAACATTCTGTTTATTTTTTTTTTCGTTTAATCTTCAATATGCCTCCTGAGGCAAATGATTGCACTTTTGGAATATAATTTTTGGCATGACACTTGGAAATTTTATCTTTGTCTGAACAAATTACGTGCCTTAAACAACGTACCGTGACTTTCTTCATTTCTCTTATTCTGAATCTGAATCTTCCAATATTTTTCCAATGGCTTTCCTCATCTCGGTTAATATTTCTCACATTCAGTTTTCCTCAAATGTGAGTCAGTGAAAGTCTTCTATATGAATTTCGGGATTATTACATTTGTTCCTTTCATAGGAACTCATATAAGTCAGCTTAAACCACTATCAAGGGATTGTTTTTCAATATTTTCCTCAATTCTTTTCCTCAATGTCCTCAGATTTCTTTAAATATCGATAGAGTCTAGAAACCCCCTTTTCCTCATGCAGCATAGCATGAGGAAAAACTGTAATAGCGATACATCTTTGAGAAATGTTGCAAGTATGGGTTTATTTCTTATATGTGGATTTGGTTATTCTTTTATCTTTTTCTTTTTCCTCTACTTGTTCAGATTTTTTACTCCCTTTTCATTTTCTACGGATAGGGGAGGGGAAGAAGGGTGAGGATGGTCCCACTTCAAGCTCCATTTTCTGATGCATATCTTTCCTCCTTCTTACACCACATGCCTTCCGGTTCTAACCCTGTTTTTTTGCACCCCTATATTCCTTGTTCCCTCTTGTCCTTCATTTCTCGCACAAGATCTCCATCTTTTCTACCGCTCAAGTTCTCCTTTATTCAAACCCGTCTTCTCGCTTTTTTTCTTAACTCTTGAAATCCTTAAGTCCATCCTTCATTTACTTTGTGCACTCTTCTCTTTTATGCCTTCCTTTCGGTTCTGCTGCCTTTCCTCACCCCCCTGCACTCTTTTCCTTTATTCTCTTTCTACTTACTCTCCGTAACCCCCCCATATCCCATTGCGCTACAGCATTTTTTTCCTTTTGTGATTTCCGTCAATTCTTTGTGCAATTCCTAGGAGCGGTGCTCCCTGTTCCCGCACTTTCGAATCACCTGAGGCACGCTAACATCACTGTCTTTTAACTCACTGTGTCTTTTAAACTCCACTGTTGTCTTTTAACTCACTGTTGTCTTTTTAACTCAGTTGTTTATTTTTAACTCATGTTTCTTTTTAAACTCACTTGTATTTTATCATGCCCCGTCAGAGACTCAACCCGGGGACCCAGGCAGGCATCATTGGATGTCAAGTTAGATGGCATCTCTGTGCTCTTTCAACTGAATGTGGAAGGACTGCCCAGGGCAAAGATCATTGAACATCTTATACAACGCACAAAGTCACTGCGATTTACTCCAAGAGACACGCAACTGACAGTTCTATCCTGAAAAATTTGCGGCTATACTCTAGCGCACACCCCGAACAGCGCCTACGCCAATGGAATGGAGATCTGTGTTAAAGCATTATTAGCACATTTTTTGAAGAGCGCCCCCAATTTTTCCAAAAAATTGAGATTTTTACACGGGAGCATTGGTAACATGGCTAGTAAACTAACTTGGAATGGTTAAAGCTCGAAAATGCTCTGTGTGTCACAAAACGAAGGAATTTTGTAATAGAATAATTATTATCGGGCTCCCGATAATATTCAACGGCTGCTGAAACGGCCTTCATGTGGAAATAGCCGGAAAATAGCGCCAGGTACGTGTCTACGGTCATCCATCAGCTGTTTATTTGTTAAGGCAAGTCAAGTTAGACGGTTATTTTCTCGAGGTGGCACTATTGCATCCTGGACGGAAATAAACGTAGCAGTTCCAGATCTGCCGTTAAGTCCAATCTGGGATCCCAAAGTTCTAATGCAAAATCGTTTGATTTTTATGAAACAAAACTCGCATCTTTTTAGCATTCTCGTTCAGGTAGGTATAGTTCACTAAACAATTATCCAAAAGTAACTGTTCCAAAAATATCAATTTTGAAAATGGGGGGCGTTCTTCAAAAACTGTGGCCATTATTGCTTTAAGCTGAGACGAATATAACTCGTTATAATTCGTCTCAGCTTTTAAGTGTGCGTTGTTGTTGATCTGTGTGTGTGTTGTTGCGGCATTGGGTTTTAAAGATATTAATCCATATATTTCTTATCTTATGACATAATAGGTCAGTAGGTTCAAATTCAAATTAGTTTTATTCGCATTATCATTCAGCAGCCAAGACAGACATAATGATAAAATTTTTAAGTAAAAACCTTAATTTAAAAAAAATATTGACAATTTTAAATGAAAAAATAATTATACAGAATGTTGAAATGGAATGATATCAAATGCAGGAGAGGCTATAATAAGTCTGATGGACTTGAGCATGACTCCACATCTAAAAAATATACAATGTTAAGATTATATATTTTTACACTACTGGACCGGACATGAAAAGACAGGACAGAACAGGGACGATACGGGACGAGGACATTGACAATTATGTTTTAACAAGATCAGGGGCAAAAGAACATTGATGAACGTGGCAAACAGCTAAAGAAATGATGAAAGAGAAGGATACAAAGTATTGCAATTATGAGTGGTCAAACTATAGGAAATTAGGAAAAAAAAACAAACTGATGACAGTTTATTTTCCAATCCGATGATCAAAAAAAGATCTAATTTAAATATTTATTAATTAGTTCTGTTTTAAGATTAAATTTAAAAGCATAATGGTTTTAGGAGTTTATGATAGTATACGTGTGCGTTCCATATTTTGGGACCAGAGTATTTTACTGAGTACTGAATTAGGTTTGATGAGGGTTTGTTGTGATACATTTGTTAGCATTTTGGTGGTATATGTGGTATATCAAACCACTGTTTGGAAAAAATAGTTTGAAAATGAGTTTGGGAGGGTGTTTGAGTTGTAACGATACATGAAAGTCGCTTGTTTAGTTATTTAAATAAAAAAATGTTAAGAGTTTTTGGTTGTGGAACATGGGTTAGTATGAGATATGTATTCAGTGTTATTAATGAGGGTATGGCTCGTTTTTGGAGTGTGAATATATTGTCAATTTATTCGAATTAGGGAGAAGTCCATGGGCAGTGGTTATTATCAAGTGTTATGTCTGTATAACCTTGCCCAAGCGATGTTTACTGTAAGATATGTACGATAGTATTAGTGTGTTGTATGAGGAGAAAATATTAATAGGTTTGGGGAAGGGTGTGCGGAGTTTTTCTAAGAATTCCGATATTCTTAGAAATTTGATGTGTAGTTTTTGAGATATGATATTCCAGAAAGATTTTGGTTAAATTATTTACACCCAGAATTGTTTGGTCTACGGGGTGAATGAGTGTATTGTCAATTATGATTTTGGTTGGTGGTGGGTCATGTTTTTGTGAAGTGATATAGTTAGTTTTGATACATTAAGCGGAAAGTTTGTTGGCTTTAAACCATGTGAGACAATTCATTAACTTCTTTGTTAAATAGTTTGAGAGTTGTAAGGGTTTTTGGTGGATAGAATATATTGGTGTTCATAGGCAAATATCAACGGAGAAGTGTTTGGAAGAAGAAGAATATCATTGACATTACGAGTGAGAAAAAAGGCAAGGGACCCAGATAGAACCCTTGGTGGTACACCACAGGAAACGGGAGAAGATCAGAAGAGTGTGAACCAAAATAAGTGAATTGGAAATTATTGGAGTAGGTAGCTGGAGAGAAGATCTAAGGGAAGACACGAATACCGTAGTGGTGGAGTTTGGCCAGTAGAATATATGATCAATGGTGTCGAAGGCTTTGGTAAATCGAGGAAGATACCAATAGTGTGATAGATGAGGAGGGAAGAAGAGTGTGGTTATAGATTATCCAGAAGAGCAAGGTTGTTGGAGTGTTGTTTGCAAAGCCATGCATTGGTTGTCATGAAGAATGGGAAGCGGGTGAGAAAATTATCAAGCATGTTATAGTAAGGCGCTAAGGATTTTGAAAAACACGGAAGAAGAGATATAGGGCGGTATTGGAGAAGACATGGGGATCAACCCTTTTGAAGGACAGGAATGACTTTCGCAATTAGAGAGCTGAGGGGAAAATATCAGTTGACAAGGAAAGGTTTAAAGTGTAGGTAAGGGTGGAGATGAAAGGAATGAAACGCTTAACGAATTCTGTTTCCTCGTGTGTCGAGGGCTGACATCATCAGAGCCTGCGCCTTTGCCATTCTTGAATTTCTTAACGATGCCAAGAACCTCCTTTTTATTCGGAGGGATTGATGAAGATGGAGTTGGAATGGTCGAAAAAATAGAGACGAGGACTGGGATCTTGAGCAAGTATGACCAAACATGGCGAAAAAGGAGTGCAGTTAAACTGTGGAGATGAGTCGGGTCAGAATCTAGAGCCATCCAGAAAATAGGAAGAAGCCTTGGGTTTGGCGTTTTGCCGAGGACCATGTTGATTGTTTGCCAAGTGCTTTTTTATGTTGAGGTGATAGAGGTTCATTATTGGAGTAGTATTTGTTTCCAGAAGTCTTGATTAAGCTGTTAATTTATTCTAGATTTAATATAAGTTTTTTTGTAATATAAACATAAATAAAAAATTATTAAATTGTCTGTATAGTTTGTTTCTAGTTTTAATTGATTAATTATTCCCGCAGTAATCAAGGGTTTACTTTCTTACGTGTGTTTATTTTATTTTTATAATTTAGGGAATGCTTATCATAAAGGAGAGCGAATTATTATGAACATGTTATATGATTATCAGCAGAAGAATATATAACAACATCATCCAATCGGTTGACTTAACTTCAGTTGTAAATTGATGTGATTCGTATAGTGCGTAGTATTTTTCTTTGGTTAAATTTATTTTTTAGAATCCTGAACTATTTTTATTGTCTTTGTTGTTATTTATAATGTGAACTACTGGGACATGGTCAGTTATGTCGTGTATAGCATACCTGGTGTATTAATCTTATGATTTAGGACGTTAATTCAATATATTGTCAATCAAGGAGGAAGAAGTCGGGTTGTGACGCGCGTAGGTTTGTCAATAATGGATAAAAAGATTGCTGAGTACATTGTATTTAACAATCATTTGAATCAGGAGTGAGTTGATTGTGTTAGATATTTGATGTTTGAAAAACCACAATGCAAGCTTGGTCGGTTTTTTGCGATTAATCATGTTGATTGTGGGGGATAAATTGGTGGTGAATGGTTGGGGCATCTATCAGGGGGTCTGTAAATGACGCCAACGATGGTGTTTTGGGGTTGGCTTTTCGATCTCAACAAAGATGGATTCATAGTCATCGTCCATTAATTAGCGTTTAGATCATGACCGACTTTGAAATTCGATCATTGGAAAATATAACACGGGACCCCACCTCCTCTTTAAACGTTCTGTGGCAATGAGCTTACGCTATTTAGAGAAGGTAGGGATTTTTCATCCATTTAGCCAGTGTTTCACAAAGCTAATAAGGAATTTATATTAGTGGTTTTAGAAGTTGTCTACTATCAATTTTTATTTAGGCTGCGGGAATTGAAGTGAATCAGGCTAAGGTTAGAACTATTTACAGTGTGAGTCAATAAAAACCTACATCAAAAGATTTTTTCTTCAAAGGTTAAGAGTATTTTTTGCTTCATGTTTGTTTGGTTGTTTACAGAGATAATAAAAACAGGTATCAGAAGATTTTTATTTGGTTGTCTTTCGGACTTGGGTTCAGAAAACTAGGTCAAATTTTGCGGAGAGACCTGAAAATTCAGTTTGGCCGATTTTAGCCCTACTATGCGGAGAGACTGACACCGACGTATACCAAAAACAGATAGCAAAAAGACAATTCACACATGCCAATTTCAGAAGGTATCGATTTCTTCTCGACAAAAAACCTATCAAATTGAATAAAATGGTCTATTGGTACATAATTATAAGTAAATAAATATCTCTCAAAAAACTTAAATACATGTTCAATCATAAAGAGTCAGTGATGAAAATCACTTCCCATTCCAAATGTCTCAGTTCATGAACCGGGCCATAATGCTCAGAGATTTTTGTTTACTATCTAAGGTTAATTGGTTGGCACAAAATACCTTATATCAGCGTCCATAAATTGCAAGAAGACCTAAAGCTGAACGTTTTCTGTAAAATAAAATCGGAATTAAAACTTTTAAAAAATTCAATATCGCACTGCTGTGTTTTCAAGCGGAATACAAAACTTTCTATGGTTCACTTTTGCTCCCAAGTTTCGTGGTAGGTTTAAAAACCATGAAATCTTGCTGTGAACCAACTAACTGTGATATTACACCAGCCTATATTGAATTTCTTATTTGGGAAATTGAACATTTTTTTATTAGCAGTTTTTTGGTAATCTCTGGTATATTGTTTTTATAAGCCTTCAATTACTCTCCACCTTCTATTGTTTAACAATAATTTGGTGTTGTTAAAATGTTTGTTTACTCAAATCACTGATGACGACCATGTTACTCGCTATAAAGCGATTGCATCTTGCTTGGCTATAAAATCGGCCAAACAGGATTTCTAAGTCTCTCATCAAAATAGTCGGTAACTTTTTCATCCAAAGTCCAAATGACACCAAATAACGTTTTCTGAAGCCCGTTTTATCCTTCTTTATAACCATAGTCAAACATTTGAGCAAAAACAATTCTTAACTATTTTTAATTATTTTTTATTTAGGAATGTAGGGTTTTTTGACTCACACTGTAGATGTTTAGTTAAGTCATTGATGAAAGTATCACTACAATGATAATACATTTATCGTTAATATTATTAATCGTTAATATGTTCAGATTAGCATTTTATCGTCCAGTTCTTAGGTTAAAGGATTAAGTTTTTTAGTGTAAGGTAAATCATCAAAAGGAAAATTTTATGATATTGTAAAATGATTTAATTCATGTTTTTAAATTCATCTTCATCAATAATGTGGTAAAGGTAGAAGAACAGTGAATCATTACAATATTTACAATACCAAGTATCAGCGACTGAACAATTGGCCATCATCAGAAGAATTTAAAGCGCACCGTGTGGACCGACTTGTAGCAGATAGCGCAAGAGAATGAATGGTTTGTCCTGAATTGTTTACAACAATATGAACATGACATTGAGATACATAAAATATATACAAACAATTAACATAAAAAATAAGTAATTGACACTAAGGAATGATAAGCATGCAAGCGTGCGAAAAAGCAAATCTGCATGCACGAACGATGCAAAAAAGTAAGTATCAGATTCAAGAAAACAAAATAATGAAATTGTTTTGCAAGTAATAAATACACAGTTGGAGAAGGGTAGAGCAAAAAGTTTCGTGGTCGCTCAAAAAAAATCTCACCAAAAAATGGAAAGGGGGGTTATAGTATGAGAGGATAACACTGTAGCGTGAATTAAATTAATTCAAGAAAAAAAAATAGAATTGGAGGCCGAATATTGTAATGACTATTTGAGAAGGGTGACTGTTGAAGAAGCAAAAACACTTGATCAGAGGGCACGAGCTAGCTAGAGATAAGGGGTATTATAAGAAGTCCATACAATTAAAACGGTATCAGGTGATGATAGATTTGTATGAAACACACAGTCATGCACCTGATACATCATGCCAGGATATGCAACAATTCAATAACACAAATCAATGTACTACCGACTGACCCAAAAAAAACTATACATCAAATTAATTTTTGGCCAGAATTTAAGTTCAGCTCAAGTGGAGTTTTTCTGATTCTTTTGAGTGTTTCCAGCTTCATGAGATTTTTGTTGGTGTAATTTGGGGGTCTGGGTTCAAGAGTTATGGCTATTTCTAGACCGTTGAAAACCTTTTGGGCCAGTTTTCGGCTACTGAGATCAACAAATTGCCATTGAAATCACCGTTCCAAGACATTCTTATTAAAAATTAAAATAAAAAGTAAGGTATACAGTGCTGGTTTTCTTGTGATTCTAACGATTGATCACTTTATAAATGTCGCAATGGCTAACAAAGACACGTAGCCTTGGAAAATTCAATTCAAAACATTCTCTTGTTGTCTCGGCTTTACTCCGGTTTTCAGCAGAAGAAGAACCATAACGACCCTTGTTGAAATTAACCTGCGACCTTGAACACCAACCATCCTTTCCGTTATTGCTCTTTGTTGAACACTGCCTTCTTTCATCATATTCCTCCCTGGCAATCTTGGAGGCAGTGGGGGAATAGGGAAGGGTAAGTTCCTCCACATTAGAGCGTTGTACGCCCCATTGTCCCTCAACAGACTTGTAGCTGTTACATTAGTTTCAGCGTCAAATTCCCCAAATTTCATGAATTTCATGATACTTGTCCCTGAGAGGTTAGTCCCCTCATTTCAACCACAACATAATAACTTATGGTGCTTTCACTGAAACAATATTATGGATTATTTCATGCTGAATCTACATTCACCCTGAGCTTAAATATGCGTTTGTTTGAAAAAGGTTTAATCCCACAATGATGCTACACCCTTATACGTTTGTTTCTTGAACCTTCGTGAAACTGGCCCAAGTGGTATTGTATCCTTTGTTCAATTGACAATATCTCCGCTTAGGGGCATCAAATTGGATGGAAGAAACGCGAGGATTTAGCTTTTGGATCTTGTCTAACAAATAATTAAAAACATCTGGCACAAATGCCACGTTTATATTTTTTTATAATTTTTAAGTTTTTGTTATAGTTTTTATTGGGACCGTCTGTATATGCTATTGGCACAATCAGAACATACTGCATATAAATTAAATTAAATTTAAAAGAGTTCATAACTAGGAAAATAAGAATGAGATACATTATAAGTCATACATTTAAAACAATGTAGATGTACAGCATGCAGGAATTCATGCACATAGAAAGGTTATCCCTCACCATACTCATATGCTATTTGGCACTAATACAGAAAGGCAGAACATACTGCATAATATTAATTAAAAAAATAATAATGCTAGGACATAAAAATGAGATAATGTCCAGATAGTGTAATGATTATTTGAGAAGGGAACTATTGATAGCAGGATTGAAGATAGGCGAATAGTGTATGACTATTTGAGAAGTTACGTTGAAGGTACCTAGAGATGGGTGTATATATAAGTCATTACACTAAACAGATAATGTGATAGAAAAATTACTGTAGCACATAAAATTATAGCAAATGATACATCTTGCGATTAATTCATGCAACCTATCAAAGTCATAAACAAAAACTACATTTCTGAATTGCAAATGTATACAAAACGTATACACGTTTTCTTTAAGGACGAAGTCTTCTCGATGGGTCATCCAAATGTCCTCATTCATGCTGCCTTGTGCGTGTCCATTAAAAACGCCGCTAAATATAGCCTTGGCACTCGCCCCAACTTTCGGAGTCTCCGTCAAGTCCGAATATAGATTATGATGAAAGTTGAATCCGATCGCTGTGATTGGCGGATCGCTTCGCCGATTGGATTTTCGAGAAGATCATGATCAACTTCTCAGCCATATTTGATATTTCCAAAATTTACCTGGTTGACCCAAAGCTAGTTTTTTAAAGTTTTTAGCAGTCCTTTTCAGTACGAAGTAATAATCATTTTTGCACATAAATCAAGTTTAAGTTAGAATCTTTACTATCAGGATAAAATATTTTTTCCCCGAATAATTGGTGCAAATTCTCGCGCGGAAATAAAACTCAATGTAATGGAAAAACTCTTCGCCCATTGGCATGCTTTAGCAACAGCCCTACCCGTGATTGACAGCTCTTGAGTGACATGAGCCGCTTCCGGTTTAGGTTTTCACGTTTTTTTCACTTTCTAGTGCTTTTGAAAAGAGTAGCTTTCGCATTTCAATAATAGACAGAATGAGTATATGTTCGTGAAGGATTTATTACGTAATACGTCTACGAATCACATTACCACTGTGGGTACACAAATCCCCAGTTTCTTCTTGTATTTTACGAAATAATAGATTGTCTTGTGGACCGTAAATAAAAAGGGACAAAACACAAAGTGGTTGATGGTGGTCATGTTTTTTGGTACCACCGATGCTACTAAAATTTATTTTACTCATAATTAGCACAAAGCAGCTGATCCGCCTTTTTTCGCGGTCGATATTAAGGAATATTTTTGGAGGGAAGCGCCCTCCACTCACAACAGTACAAATCTAGATCTGATATAAAAGCAATTTTAGATAGGGAGACACTCACGAGCAATGCTAGACAGACCAAATCTAGCTGATTGAAACAATTATTGCCTATTTTTCTATTACAGTCAAAATGCATATCATAGCTTTGCGAATAGAGATCCCAATTATCAGCCAAATGGGTAACGCCCGCATTCCTGCCAGACAGTAGATCTAGTAATTTTTAAATCATTAAAGTTTGGCAATAGCAATATTATAAGATCAATCATGAGATACCAAATGAATATACAATGGTAACAAAAGCTGAGGGAGATACCCAAGGTTTACGCCAGACAGCTACCTCATCTGACGCATTTTACACATAGTTTCACTTTGTATTAGCTCTTTTTTCAACATAATATAATTCAACATTTTCTTTTATACACATCAATCAAATTAACGAAAATGAACGTGGTTGATTGGTTTTATTTTCAAAATTTCAACATACTCTGATCGACGAAATACAGGAAGAATGTGAGCCAACCCCTGTCCTAGACGCTCCATATCTGGACATTTTAATATTTCACAATTTTTTCCTAAAGTGGAGGCAGGACACACATTTTATTTATACAATGGAAAAAACATATTTTTTTTAATATTTAAATATAGAAAAATATAGCACTTGTTAAATCACATCAAATGCTTCTAAAAATATGCAAACCCAACAAACCCCATCAAACGAGAAAAGTATGCACAACCTCTTTCATGGGGTGTGTGGTTGGGTTTTTGATCTAGGCCTTTTTCGGTTGGTAACAAAACATGGAATGGCAACCCCGCGAAAGGAGGTACCATGCTGAATAATACCGCGAAATACGATGCTGATTGGCCAACGGCACGCGACTACCGAATATTTGTAAACAACCATGCACATAGCAACAAGGTAATGGCATCGACCCCATCAATTTGAATAATAAGGGAGAGATGGAGCAACCACAAAGCCGTAACCTTGAGGCGAATGACACGCCCCACCAAGGTGAAACGCATTCAAAACCATTCGTCGTGCTGGGCGCTG
The DNA here is from genome assembly GCA_023653785.1 of Ophioderma brevispina. Lineage (NCBI taxonomy): Eukaryota > Metazoa > Echinodermata > Ophiuroidea > Amphilepidida > Ophiodermatidae > Ophioderma > Ophioderma brevispina. The sequence goes on along the minus strand of JAMKCH010024753.1, from coordinate 10,202 downwards.
ACATTTTGAACTATTGCAAAACGGAATAATTATCATTTGGGTTGCGTGTATACCACATAATGGCACTCTATACAAAACAATCCGCGACAAGGATATCAGTTGTTGTATTTTGGTGCTATTGGGTGTTTAAATTTTTGTTCTACCCATAGCCACACAACGAATGAAATGACACATCAAGTCCGTCTTGATTTGAAAAAACCGCCTCAATGAATACATCTTTTTCCCTAAGCGCGCATTGTCATTATGAGGAAAAAGAGTATCTGGGCACAATGATCCAGGTACACTGTTATTATACCTGGCCACCTCTAACACATACATAATTGTATCACTACCGATTAGTGTTATGCAAAGCGGCACCCACAGTATGTGGAAGACGCGGAGGCAGCCATTGCTTTTCTATTGTTTGTACTCTAAGTTTTCTTTGTGGTCGGCAACTCGAGACTGGGAATTTCTAAAGATTACGTAACGTTTTGCTCTCTATCTATATAACCTCTTCTCCCCACAGACAAACTGGTTTTTATTTTAAAGCTTCGCTCAATAAAAACTTTAGTTTCAACCAACGATTTTCAATTCAGAAATACCTTTTTGAGTTCATTCTTCATGCAAATGACTTAAAACTTCAAAGTGGGTGCAATAATCCATTTGAATCATTCGACGCATGCAAGAAAAAACGATTCGTTCTAAGTTTAATTACTAATTGTATTTTGAAAGTTGAGTTGGCACAATGAGCTCATCTCTCCCACCCCACCCCCCCCCCCACACACACACACACCTCAATGTAAGGAGTGTTCACAGTGGTATAGTCGGATTTTGAGACGGGGTGATGGATTTTTGTAAGTACACACACGTGTATGAAATAGGCCTACCGACCATTTTTTGCGTTGCGACGAGGGATCGATAGGGGGAAGCGGGAGATGGCTAATTATTAATACGGATTATACCACAAAAAATGAACTTACTAAGTTTTATTGTGCATCCAATAATTTACCGTGTTAAGTACACCATTTTGGAAAAGTATATATTTTCCCCATTTTAAGAAAATAAGCAAATTTTTAAAGAAAAAATTTGCAAATTAGTAGTCAAAAGTGCGTTGATGGTGGTTACCTTATTCCTGAAAAAATAGTTAATAGTTCATTTAGCGGTTATTATCGCCGTGACAAGTTTTATTCATTATGCATCAAATACTTTCACAGTGTTGTTATAGTACACCATTTAGGAAAAATTGTATATGTTTCGCAGATCATTTTAGGAAGAAAAAATATGCAATTAGTATGAAAATCCCGAAGGTGGTGAGAAACTAAATACCATACATAGAGCATGCATCAGGGTATTTTCTACCTGTTGAAGTGACTACCTTGTTTACAGAATTGAGATTTGTTTAATTTTCTACAAAAAATGCTAAAATCATGAAATGTACCTATGTTTTAACATTTCCTATGCAAATTCATATTACGAGATAGAGGTTTCTTTATTATTGTAGAAACTGATTATAGCAGGAAGTTATGCTGATGAAAGTTTCTAGCTGTATCTTTATCTGATAGACTTTGTAAGGATATGATTATTATGTACAGAAAGATGTATTTTGATGGTGCCTAAGAAACTAAAGAAATAAAGATTGGACTTTGACAAATGGTCTCCCAACTGCTTCAATGTACGAGTACTAAAATTGGATAAATCTCCGCAACTATTAGATCCGATTTTGAAAATTCAAAATGTTACGTGCTGATGTGACGACCTCATTCAAAATGGTGGGGTATTTAAATACCAATATAAATTTCCAACTGACAAGTGCCTACCTGTCAGCCACAAGTGACATCTATTGGTGTGAGCATGGTGGGAATCTTCCGGCCTAGGGCTGGCTCATCGTGGGCTGGGTGGCGGTGCCTCGGCAGATGGGAGCCAGAGCTGGCCGATCTGAAAGTTTCTTGCAGAGGTGGGGCTACCTGGAAGCTACCGAAGGAAGTCAAGACACTAGCTGTGGTTGTGGAACAGCACCGCAAACAATTTGGAACATCTCTTGGTCTGCCCGATGTTGGAGCAACAATGCACAAACAAGGCCCTTGCGGAATTCAGGGGGCAGCTGGACGTTGTGCCCGTCTCTGGCTGCTGGGTCATATTGAGAATCCACTTGTTGGACCACGATAAGAAGAAGAAGCAATGAGTCAGTATTGTGAACTATTATCTCACCCACATCAGCTTGAAGTTCCTTTGTCTGTTTTCCAGTCATAGACATATTACCTTCATAGTCATATCTCTCAGTTTTAACCACCAAATCATTTGCAATCCAAAGGTTGCCTGTAGCTGGTTTCCAATAATATATTGTGGTTATCTTTTCTGTGCTAAGTCTGGGATTAATCCAATGAATTTGTTAAATAGTATAATTGTGCACTACCTATTGCCCTTTTTGAAAAAAATTTAATATTTTCAACTGCTTTAAAACCAGCGCCCATGTAATATCCAACAAAGAAGCTATATTTTTATCATAGTTTGAGTTCAAGTCGCCTTGTTGAAGCGCTCTACAACTTCATATGCATTGGTTCACATGTATGATAATGGTATCATATAAGGAGTGAGCATATTCCTCCTTCTTAAAACTTTTAAGATTCCGATTTTATATTCATCTGTCCTCACCCCCGGAATTACCTGGTTTGTACGACTGCGACTCGCCCCGCCATAAACGGTTATTTGCATCTAATATATATTATGTAGTTTGTTTGCTCTTGAGGTGTAACATTTTTGATTTAAATTCCCGTGGATTACTTTCGTCAATGGATAAAACTTTTATTGTAAAAAAAAACAAAGAAGATTTACTAATTAATATGGAATTTCTTTTTTTCGAAATCAATTTCTATGGCTCGCGGTATTTTCAAGGTTGCCTCAATTCATCGCTTTTGTTAATGTACAATTGAGGTGTTAGCGTCATGATTCTTCATAATCAACAGGTTCGTTGTATTAAATTTTTTACATATTAGAAAGAGTCTTTTCAAGTTTTTTTCACTTTGTTTGGAACTCCCCAGCTTGCTGAACCATACATAATCCGTCATCCACAATCATAGGTCTTTCAGGCGTCATCTCATCCATTTTTGCACGAATTTTTTTACAAGTGAGGTTTTAAATAAAAGAGCAAGACCGGTGAATAAAAGTGTATATTTCGAAAACTTTCACAAAATTATCTGAACATTTGGCAAAATACTGATCGAAAACATGCCGAGATACTTTTGTGGCCAACTGTACATAGACATCCTGAATACATGATCCCGAAGGAAGAGGATTTAAAATTCGGCAAATGACAAGTGTCAAATGGAGTATATCAGCAGTTACGGACGAACTTTTAACTATTGCATAACTCCCAATGCCATAGACGCAGTGGTAATTGTGCGGACCCCACCGGACAAATGGAGGCAATGGAAAATGGACCACCAGACTAACCAAACGAGTTGAACCGAGTTGGCCCAAGGGGATTGAACGTCCAACCCATTCAATAAATTTCTCTTTCGTCAAACATAATAATTTTAAATATCACCTGAACATTGTAGTTTTTTTATGAGTGCAATGCACTAACAGTTTAATCATTTCGCTCGTACTACTAATAATGACAATAATTGTGGATACCGTAGCAAGTTTTCTTGTTAAAACAAACGTAAAGTGCACTCAAAATGCCCAGCACAAGATGCTCAATAGTCGGTACCATCGGGGGGTGGGACATACCAACTTAACAGAAACGGTGAATTCAAATCGGGATCAACCCCGACCCCCGGCGTAACCTGAGTACTAGTCTTTATCAAAGACCTAACGGTACATATAGAATGGCGCTCTTACACAAGTCGGACAAGACTTGACTAAGGCAATAACGAATATTTAAATCTAAATGACCGTTGATTGGAAATTACACTCTTTTGCAGCGAGGTTTATCCACTAACCTCTACAGATTTTGACGTGTCAAATTTGTTCCTTCATTATCATGATTATTTAAGAAGACTTAGGGAACGAAAGGTCAAGACGTTTATTTTGTATTGTCACTGACACAGAGACTGCTATACTAAATGCACGTAGCAGTTCCCCCCGGGTACTGCTGATAGTGGGCCAATCAAAGTGAAATTGATAAAAACACAAAACTCGAAAAATAAAAAAAATGTAAAATTTGAGAAACATACGTCTAACAATTTCAATCATGAAATTTTTTAAATCATTTTTTCTGAATATACTAGTGTATTTTCAGACAGTTAAAGCACCTATTTCCAAGATGCTTAAGAACGCGGTGCACCTATACACCCAATATATTGCGCTTACTGCAGCTACTATAACTCATATGGCCTACGTTTTTATTTACACAGTCTAGCGAACGAAGTTTGTCCGCATGCGAACTGCAAAAAAAGTGCTATACATTAACACTATAATTGCATTTATTAAGCAGATTCTTAGGTATGGTGGTATGTGTTTGGAAAACCTCGTCCTGGGCGATCAGGATCGAGGTAGAGTGAGGCAAGATCCGCGCCTGCCTCGACCCCGGTATGAAGCGATCCAGGATCGAGTAGGAGTGAGGGCAGGATCGCTCCCGCTCCTGCCTCGCGCTCAGGTTCCTGAGGCGAGCAGAATCGAGGTAGGATACGCCTGGATTGCTCCTGCTTGCGGTTCCTCCCCATTATACAATCACAGTCTAACGAGATTTTCTAACGATCCTGCCTCGATCATGGTCCGCTTCCAGGATCAGGTTTTCGACACATATAGCACCATACCTAGACTTTGCGTTATAGCCGGAGTCCTAGGAGCTTCCTAAGAGGGTCTTGAATGTTGTAATGATTTGAGAGTCCCCAAAATACAGAGTCCCGGTCGCACTAAGAAAATTAACTTTAGTTTTCGAGTTCTGTGTCCTAGTCGCGCGTTTCTAAGGTCCCTGATTAAATGTTCGTAATGGGGCGTCAGCAGTCCTCCAAAACTTTGGACTAGGACCTTTCTGGATATATAGGACACTTAATTCTCTTACTCCAGTGGCGATAACCATAGGGGGTCCGGGTTCGCGAGAGAACCGCCCCCACACCCCATCCCCCTCAAACCACCCACACCCACCAAATACACCACAAAAAAACCCCAGCCCCCCCCCCCCCATGACCTGCACCAGTGTCTAAGGGGAAGGACCCCAAATTTCCCCCTCAACAGCCCGGCACCCCGGCTTGCCCCACCCTGCAGGTGTCAAATGTCTGGTTACGCCACTCTGTCTGACACCGCATGAGATAGTCTTACTGGGACATTAGGAGGGAAGTACAATGTTATCTATATGCCATGATGGCATAGATGTAAGTAAAATAATATAATACCTGCTTCTGATACCACCATCTAAAAAAGTGTAGTATAGTTTAGAATACTTCGTATCATCCATGAATGTAACAAGCTAAGAAACCTGCCCATCGACGCTTTCATCAGAAGGTATCGAAACTACGTCAAATCCCAGTAGCCATCCAAGTATTCGGCAAAAGATCACTTCCATTTTGCGATACTGGTAAGATTACATAGCATCTGACCAACGTTCCAAATCTGCAAGGAAAAAAAAAAACAAAGTCTTGCATGAATGAGTACCGCGAAGCAAGCCACGGAAAGACACGAAAAGCTGGAAAAGTGCTGTCGAATTGCCAAGAGTGGGCTAAAAAAAATGCCTGAAACCTAAAGCAGTAGACAGAGAACTACTTATCTCGTGGTAGGGTAACATTAAAATTTAGAAGCATTCCAATCCAGTTCCCTGGGAGAGGGACAAAATTGTTCCTGATAATGCAGATCAAAACAGTGGAGAACAAAACAACGGGACACGATTGATGCCGCGAGTGTGCTTCATCTGATGCAAGTTGCAAATGTTTCCATGTCAAACGCAAACCCTCGGAATCACAAGCCGGTAGGTATTACGTGATAATTACACCAAGTATATACCAAATTATGTGCCTGAAGGGGAATTTGGTGAGATGCCATTAAAAAAGTCACAATCGAGACTTTAATGAATGCCAGTATTAGTCGCATCCGACCCTCCCCCACAATGACACAACTTGTACTATACAAGGAAACATGATGAATGTCCTTTTCCTCTCATAGGAACAAAATGTCCCTTACAAGAGTAAGCAAGAGTTAATACCAAGAACTGCACATTTTCGAATGAAAACAAAAAAGGTTATCGATTCGCATAGCTAGGCTTTTAAAAAAATAAGTTTTATCGATCGAAAAAACAGGCTTTTTTTTAAAAAAACTTGTCTGCCTGAATTGTTAAGCGTGGTTCTTCAAATTAGAAAACAAAACATGTTTTAATCGACGAAAAGCTAGCTTCTAAGTAAACCTAGTTTTTTTATGCGTTTAAAAGCTGTTGTTTTCCGATCCATAAAAAACAGGCTTCTTTCAAAAAAAACTTATCGCATTTGATAACCTGGATTTTTCGACCTGACATGAAAACCGGTTTTCGATACGAAAAGCAAAGTGTATAACAAAGTCTTTGTTTTTAGTGTGCATTATAATTGCATTGGCTCTTATAGAATATTGTGTTTTTTTTTTCAATGACATCACACTGTAACTCATTCCAGTTTTGCCATCACGAAATGACTGAGGCCACTAATTGAGATAAAAAAAAGGATCTCAAAAAAAGAAGAGGATATGGAGAGACATTTTGGTAAGTGGAAGACTGGTCACGTTTCATTGCAAAAGGAAAAAGAAACGTTGAGCCCGATCCTACTGTGTTTTATATGCACCAATGTTCAAAGGAACTAGAAAACTAAGGTGGGGGTAAGTTGTCTTTCGAGCAATTGGGTCAAGGACTATCTGGAAAATGTGAAACATGAATCTTAAAAACAGACACGAACAGATTTTTTTTTCTCTATCTCGCTTTCTCCCGGTTCTCCTCCTCTATCTCTGCCCCTCTCCCACTCTCCAAAATGAAGACAACGTACACTTGAGAATACTGAAATGAAATGTTATCGATCATTACAAAGTTTACCATTGGACTATGGCTCTTTAAATCAATAGTCTCAAAATTGTTGTTCTTTAAACGCTGAGTGTTGTTTGGTTAAGTTAATTTTTTTGTTAGTTTAAATAATAATATAAACAATAATATCAAACGTAAAAGACAACAATTCAATATTAAGGAAGCTCCATATGAGTTGTGCGACGGGCCGCTACATGCAAATTAGATATTTACTGCATATGTAGATTCAAAGGTGTTGGTGTTGTTGCGTCGTATGTTGCAGACCCTATGCAGAGATACTGCAGCAGAGAAAGAAGTTTTAAAACATTACTTTTTTAGGAAATACAAAATTCAGCCTACTTTTTATATTGAAGTAGTAGCTATCAAAATGAACCTTTTGGTTCACCTTTACGACATTTCGGTAACCAAAAGGTAAAAATTTTATTGAGTGTCGATCTATATGAAATCAATCACATATAACGCAATATTTGGAGGCCCGAATTTTCTCTTTGCGCCTTTTTTTTTTTTAATACAAAAAATCCTTATATTTGGGTTTTTTAGAATTGGCTACATTATCGCGTCTACGCTCATAGTAACGCAATCGTCATGCGACCTGATCTTTTAGCGGCAATCCAGAATAGATGGGTACAATGTTGGTCCGGCCCGTCGCCATGGGGGGTGTCGGGGTTGAACACCCCCCCCCCCATGCGATCCTCAAAAGAAGAGGAGAACGAAAAGAGAAGAAACGAGACAGAGAAGGGATAGAAAGAGAAGAAAAGAAGAGAAAAGAATGAGAAGAGAATAAAGCAGAGATTGAACTCCAGACTTATCATAACTTCCAATATCACAAATATTCAAAGTGGCTTTCCCTTCTCACGGCCAACTATATATTTTGTTTCAAGTTACCAGCCCTGGTAATCACGAATGGCTAATGTGCCAACAGTACCTCTGACCATTCCCCCTAGTTTGGTCTACCGGTGTTCGGGGAAGTTCAGTCGGGCTGAATGGTCAAAAATGTTAGGGATCGGTAGCCGAGCCCCCATCACATAAACTTGTCTATTGGACGTTTTGTTGGGTTTAGTGCCCATTCTTTCATTTGAATTTGATCACTATAACTTTAACCCTTCAAAATTGCCCTTCTTAAAGAGACACTGGCGCCCTCAGATGTTTTCAAAATCGATATTTTTGCCATGGTTGTAAAGCTTTTATAATCAAAGCCCTCACCCGAAATGATTAGATCAAATCGCTTCCTTAGGGGTAAACAGAACGATTTTATAATTTAACGTCGCCGGCGACGCTAATATTCAGCAAGACTACGAAAATGCTTTTAACACAAAACACACACTCCGTATGCCATGTTTCTCACGCTATTATAAATATCAGGAGTACGAGTTCAAAATATTCATGTAATATACACATTTGGTTGATTAAAGTTATGGAAAACCTAAAAGTTGGCCTACAATTACCTGGATGTCTTATTCCTCAGAGCAATGTCCCTAGCTGTTTTGGGGTATGTTATTTTATTGTAAAATAATCTCGGTTCTTCCACTTGCCTAGACTATCATTTGAGAGCAAAGTGAAGAAATTTTCACATATTTTGTGAAAGGGTGCCAGTGCCCGCTTTAATAGCTAAAATGCAAGAGCTTCCTGGGGCTCCACCCCCAGGACCCCCGGCAGGGAATCTGCTCGCTGCTCTCGCTATGTGTAGTTCCCCCCTCGGCAGTACAAGCTTATATACTGCCCGTCTCAGTGAACAAAGTTAGAAACCAGTCTTTCCTTTGAATTGATTACTATTTCACCCTCAAAAAAAGGGGCCATCTTGAAGATTCTGAATAGCTCAAATCCAAGATCTCTTCCGTGGGCTTCTCCCCTGGACCCCCGGCAGGGGGCCCGAAAATCGGGCCCCCTAGACCCACCGTTTAGGGTTTCCGTTTGCGCCCTGTGTCAATGCGGTGTACAGTTTGGTTCGAACGATCAGCAAGAACTGTCCCTAAGGGCATATCTACCTAGGAAATTTTTAAATGGCCCTTAATTGGGCCCCGAACTCGCGCCATTAGGTGTATTGTTTATACGCTCACTACGCGTCCAAGGACTCTTACTCACTGCGGCAATAACATTTCTTCATTTTATTACAACCCCCCCCCCCCCCCCGACAAAATGGCTACGACGGCCCTGTGTCCTGGCGGCTTCCAAGGTCCTTGTCTGCGCATCTGTTGCTCCAACAGTGGGCAGACCAGATGATGTTCCAAATTGTTTGTGGTGCTGTTCACAAGTACAGTTAGTGTCCTGATGTGCTTTCAGGTTGCCCCACTTCTGCATGAACCTAGATCGGCCAGTTCGGTTCTCAATCCTGTTAAGGCATCGCCTTGAGGGAGTCTGCTTCAGGTGGAAGATGTTCACCAGGTCCAATACCAACCTTTAACTTGATGGAAAGTCTTTCTTTCCACAAGGCGACTTCTCAAACCCTACTGTGGAGCAATTTCCCTGCTAGAGATTTAATTTGTCGGTTGGAGTTGGGGAAGACATCCTGTGATAGGCCGGCAGAAGGCATTTATCGCTGGATCAAGCTTCTTGGCATGGTTGATCTTTCCCGTCTATCTTAGGGTATACATTCGAACGAGCACCCCATCTTATGCCAGGAAGTTTGTTCAATATGTGATTGCGTGAACATCTTTTACTCTAAGTCCCTTCTTGGTGTGGAGCCTTATAAGAAAGATAGTGCGGTCCAAGGTAACTACAAGGTAGACAGGATTATCACGATGCTCCAGGGGTTCCAGACCAGGTTTTACTTCAAGATGCTGTTTGGCTTCACTTTAGCGAGAGGAAAGCACACCCCTGTGTAAAATTGGATGATGTGCAAAATAAGAGTAGTTCAACCAAAGCTTTGGAGATCTTTCTTCGAAAACTTGAGTCTGCCAGCTTTGTGTCGCTAAATGCCAAGATCCGGTATGTCATAGATCAAAAGCACAGGTGCTGTACTCCTTCACTCCTATGTTTGGTCATTGGTATAGATGTTGAACAGGAGGTTGCAAGCACACTATCGGTTCTCTTCGCTCCCAACAGAACATCCTGTTTGCAAGCCAGGCAGACCCAATAGTGCTATAAAAAATGCATTAAATTCAAGGGACGCCTCCATAACATGGGAAAAGCTTTTATTGAAAAAAAGGGAAGTCCGATTTTAAGATACAGACGAAACCGAAGATCTCGGAAAACCTGCGAGGACGAGTATGGAATCGGCAACCAAATTCACATTCAACACTGGCTCGAC
>JAMKCH010024752.1:0-21136 GCA_023653785.1 Ophioderma brevispina | reverse complement strand
CCATGGTCAAAGCACATTTGGCCATAGTCAAGCACAGTTATACCATGGTTGACCATGGTGAACCTGACCATGCTAGCATGGTTGACATTTCGCCTGGGTGGTAGCTGATTCCAGCTTCTTACAGCATGTGGATAGTAAGAGAACTTGTACGGATCTATGGCTGCTTTAGAAATGGTATATTTCAAATGATGATCATGCCTCCCAAAATAAGATGCAGGATGTATGGACCGAGGCACTGTTAACCACAAGTGCTAATAAATTTTTCAATTAACCCCTGCTCCAAAAATGATTTATGTTAAATAATCCTCAAAATTTTAAAAATTAATGTCACCCACTTCCCCACTTCAACCCATACCAAATTAATCCTCTGAAACCAGCGCCACAATAACATCAAGCGCATTATAAAAAACGGACCGTGTAACCACTGATCCCTTTGTATCCTAGTTTTTAAGTAAAGATTGTATCCCTTTAATGAAATTATATTCACTGCATACCGCAGACAAATTTGTAGTAGGCACTGCAAAACGCAAATGCTGATTTGAGATAATTTATTTTAATTAATCCTATCTGACTTGATTTAGTTAAATAATCCTCAAACTGTAAAATTTTTCCCACTTAAAAAACCCCAATAAAATTTTCTCTGAAACCGGCGCCACACTGAGGTTGAGCGCATTATACTATGGCACTGTATGACCACTGAGCCATTTTCCAATTTTGTGAAAATTGTGTCCCCTTTTCATTCTACCCTAACAAAAAAAAGCAAGAAAAAACACCCACACGATAGTTGGGTCATTTGGAGCAACATTTTGCCTTTTTACAGCAATCCAGTAATTGTTCATTTTAACCCTTGTATTATAAATCCCCCCCCTTCCTGGATTCCGCCCACACATTCACAAAGGGCAACCCTGCTAAATCTGTTCATTAACCTTCACAGAAGACAAATCCACTGAAAAATGATGCACTGCTCTCCACGGTCATGGAATTCCTCCAAATGACCCAACTAGGGTGGCAACCCAGAATTGAGGTTGCCCAACCACAATACTGGCAGCCACTCACCGGATTGAATTTACCCTCCTTTCATAATGGGGCCAAAACTTAGTAAAAAAATTCCAAGGGTTTTGCAAAAAAGTACTCCATAGCCTTGGAAAAGTTGAGGAGCAACTGCTTGTAGCCATCGTCACTGAGGTGGAGGCAATCCCAGTTAAACAGTTTCTGATCGCTTCCTCTAATTTGTTGGTGACGGACTACCTTTGCCTTGTGTTTCACTGCATGTCTCCTTAGTGCTCGGTTACTCTCTTTCATTGCTTGGCGCATCTTGCCTTGGTCTGGAGCCATGTGGAAGAAGGGGCGGTCAAGAATCTCGGAAAATATTAAGGTTGTGCCGCTAGGAAATAAAGTATTGACTTTCTTTAGGGCCTCTCCAAATAATGCATACATGTTAAGAGGGCTCCCCGACATGGGCCCCGACCCCAAGTCATTAGCGCCGAGATGAACCAGTAAGATATGTGGTTGAGGATGTTTCTGCCGAGTTCGTGGACAAGCGCCTCCAGATCATGGAGCCTACTCCCAGTCTTCCCATTCCACCAAACTGTAATGTTTTTAAGTCCTAGATTGTATCCTAAATAGTTCTTGGCCACCGCCTTGGCCTTCTTGATATGTGTATCTCCAACGATCCACATGGAACGATCTGTGGCTCTGTACATTGGTTGTGCGTTGGTACTGGACCTATCACCAATAAGTCCTTGGGCATGCAACCTGCTGTCCACTGGCCAGGCTTGACTGTGTGTTACAACACAGGTGTGGCACTACTTGTCGCCCAGTCGGTATAGTACGCCACTGTCATGGTTGCCGTAACTGGCTGCATGGTTTGCCAAAAGACTGGGGAATCTTGGCATTGTTTGCTTTGCTTTTGTCAGTACCTGTTTGACTAAAAATGCATATTAGTATCAGGGATACAGATGCATCACTATCAATGTGATTGTGCTCGCATCCCCTGCTTTGTGGCAAATATTTTTGACCAAGGGGGACTACAAAACCAGTACTCACATGCGTCACGAAGGCCTTTGGTTTGTTGAAAGGCCTGATGAAAGAATCAAACACTGCATCATGAAACAAAAATAGAAACACAATTTATTATCATTGAGACTCCAAATAGTTTTTTAACATTACAACAGAACGATTATTAGAAAATTATAAGATGGTTTTGTATTTGCTTCACATATATGTCTCACCAATCTTAATATACAACCTTATTATTCCTGCATGCACAATGTTTTTAGGACCTCAGCAAATTAGTGGTAACTACTTTTTAAATTATACATGACAGGTTGCTAAGTATTACCATTGAATTATGAAGTTCAAAATTGTATGGGGGGGCCCATGGTCCTCTTAAAAACTGTGGTGCTTGGAAATTAAACATTAATAATCTATAACATCATTTCCCCCACACAAATGAGAAAATACAAGCAAAAGAATCAAGCAAATCGGGGTGTAGACGTTGTATTAAGGACATTTCCACATATACCTATAGAACCTAGTGCTAGGACTGTACACATTGAAGTACCATCAGTAAAAAAAACCCAAAAGTGATAAAATTCAAGGACTGCAGCTTTTTAAATGGATTCCGTATTTTATGGAAACATGGAATTCTGTGTTGGTGACTTTAAATATGCCTGAGGCAGGTGCTGTAATTACACTAGAGGATCTACAAAACTATCAAATAGGCAGCGCATTAGCGTGCATTAATTTCCCTGGGTGGTGGGGTATTTAAACAGCTTAATTGGATTAAAAGCTACGGGGAGTTGTAATTTAAAAAACAAATATAAAGACAGGATAAATGATTACGAAAGGTTTATGATGCTAGATGCTAGAAATTGGCATATTTTTCGTGGCGGTGCCAAATTTGGCCACAGTTCTTTCAATGTTTCAACATGTACAAAGGTACACAAACTAAAATACTGTTGTTTACACGGATGGCAAAAATTTTAAACCGCAACTCCCAGACAAAGCTCACATAGCCCAAAGCCAGGGTAATGCCATGGGTTCTTGCAAAGATAAGGTATAAAAGGACCTTTTAATCGCTATCTCTAACATGGAACACAAACACCAAATGAACTGTATCACCACAAGCATCCACGAGAATGCGAACACAAGCAGGTAACCGAGGGGTAAAGGACTCTTCGGACAATGCTGCTGATCCTTGCAAAAAGTGAATATAGTAAGCAGCCATTGGAGATTTGCACCAAATGATCTTGGCATCTTGTACATACTTAGGCAAGTTCCATGCACATTACCATAAGAGCCAAATATGTAGAGGTACAGAACCTGCTTACAGCTCCACCATTAAATTACAATTGGGGATCTTAAGATAACTTAAGGTAATAATCGCACATTTTTGAAGAATGCCCCCAATTTTCAACATTTGAGATATTTGCACAGTTGCGTTGGTAATTGTCCAGTAAACTATACCTGTGAAAGGTAATACTGAAAGTGCACATTTATCATAAAAGGAGGATTTTGTAAACTGAATTGAGATCCCCGATTGTAATTTTAACGGCGGAGCTGTAAACGCCAAAACTGTGCAAATATTTTTGGAAAATTGGGGTGCTCATCAAAAATGTGCTCTTACTGCTTTAACGAGTCACAAGGCCATTTCCAGAAAGAGGCGCCCCATTTTTTAGACTGTTTTTTGCATATTTGTTATGCTCACCTATGTGTTAGCTCATTCCTGAAGTGAATAAGCCAAATACACCATCTTTATGCAATGAGATCATTAAGATTATGATTTAGAATTTTCTGTCATGCACAACAGAAAAATCAAAGCATGCTTTTCTATATAATGATTACAATAGCAGGCAAGTTTAAAGCATAGTTTTCTTTTTGACTTATTTGTTCAATAAACCTTCAAAATGTTCCCAGTAGGTGTTTAACCAAATTTGCCTATAGAATTTCTTTATAATTTGATGTATGATGTTTTCATCTATGCTGAAAACAATTTTAAAAAAAAATACATCGTCCTCGGACCGCATGTGTCGCCTGCCGTCGCGGTTTGTAATGATAGGCCCATGTGACCTTTGACCTTGGCATGTGACCTTTGACCGCATCAACAAATGAGTGATCCAATGCTACTCCTATGACTCAAGTTTGTTTCCAATTGAATTTCAACTTTACAATTGAAGTAAATTTTACATGTTTAGTCTATCTTACAACTTGACCTCACATGATTTTTGACCTTCATATGTGACCTTTGGCCTCATCAGCAAATGAGGATCCCATGTTGCATCTTTTTTTAATGATTCAAGTGTAGTTGTTCTTCTTATCGTGTCCAAACACTGAGGTTCTCACATGTTCCCAGCCAGAGATGGGTACAACTCTGGCTGCTTCACTGGATTCCGCAAGGTCCCTTATTGTGGCATTGTTGCTCCAGCTGGGCAGACCAAGAGGTGTTCCATTCAGGCCTGTAGCCAGGAATTTATGTGGGGGTGCGGATTTGCCAGAAGTGGACCTTTTCCGTACCAACAAACCAATCCGGTTGACCCAATTTTTTTTACCGTTGCCTCCAAAATCTGAAGGGGGGGGGTGAAGAATGAAACATAACGTAGCGTTCACAAAACAGTCTAATAACAACAGTTACACGTAATATGCAATGGTATTGATAGTACAGACTGCTGCTGGCCGCTGGTTATTCATTCAAATACCATGCACCACACCATTAAAACAACAAAATTTAGACAAGCGGCAAACTTCAACATGACAAAGTGGACCTTAAACATGACAAAGCGGACCTTTGTCATTTTTTGGGGGGTGCGTCGCACCCCCCTGGCTACAGCCCTGGTTCCATTGTCTGTGGTGCTGTTTCAAGTTTAGTTGAAATCCATCGAAGTATGCGTATATTAGAGGCAAGTGTTAACCCTTTTCACAACAACAACAGACATCAACAGTGGACAAAGTGATCCCTATGTGTCTTCCTGCCTTAAGGCAGGCGACACAAAAATGTTTTTTTTTTAGAAAAATCTGTTCTAAAAAGTATTTTCTGACAGTTTTACTGTAGTGTACTATGGAGAAATGATAAAATTGGCTTCAAAATTCTTGGTAACCAAATCTTCTAAAGAAAATTTTAGAAGGGTTTCCATCTTACTTTTTTAAATAATTAGAAAAAAGTAAATTCTGGGAAATTTCGTAGCAATCTTTGCTTTACTTTGTGTCATACACATTCAGAGAACATTCCAGAACATTGTCAAAAGTGAATATAAGGTTCCGTTTCTTGGCCTACATTTATGATATCCTGTTATTTTTAAATTTGTGGTTTCGATTCATATTCTCTAGATTGTATCAGGGATCAAGTGTCATTTTAATGATTTGCATCTTGGTGCATTAGAAATGTTTTTATCATTTTGTAAGTAACACTTTAATACCAGGATTCCACATTAAAAATATTTTAAAATGAACAATTTTATTTGTATTTTTTTACAATTAAAGAGACATGAGATTTCCAGAGAGAAGCGCCCTCAATTTTTTTGAACCCAGGTTTTTTGCATATTTGGAATGCTTACCAATGTATTAGATCACACCTGAAGTGAATAAGCTGAATACGCCGTCTTTATGTAATGAGATGATGATTTAGTAATTTCTGTCGTGCACGACAGAAATTCAAAGCATGGTTGGTTTCCTATAGGGACGATTAGAATAGCAGGCAAGTTCAAAACAAGGTTTGCGGTTTTCTTTCCTGCTTGTTTACATACATACATACAGGTATTTAGGACACTATTCACAAAGTAACATAGCATTTACAATAAACCTTCGAAAAATGTCCAATAAACCTTTGAAACGTTCTCGGTAGGTGGTCTACAACTGACCAAGTTCAATTTGAGAGAAATTTATATCCTCAAACAAATCTCCTCCTGTCACTTTAATGTACGGTCTTCATTATGGTCTTATCTAATATAAAAACACTTTCAGTAACTACCGGTAATTATAAAAATTACCCAAAAAGTTACAAACTATAGTAACTATTGTGAGTAGGCCTATGTCGACTGCCTCTTGTCTTTCCGAATCAAATTTCCTTTAGAGTTCCAAAAATACATTCATTTCAACATTTCATCGGCCTAAAAGAGCATTATACTGGGTCAATGAAAATAGTGTCAGAAACCTACCGGCATCTTGGAAAAGAGGTAGGCCTACCACTAATACGATTAGTGAAATACATGAGAATTATTTGTGTTTTGGTGCTCAAATGTGAAACGTGTGATTGTTCTACGAAACGCCTATGTGCGTACCCATTGCTCGCGTAAAATTCTTGCACGTGAAATTTTGCGTTGAATAAGCATGCTGGGAATTGTCCGCTTCATGCGAAACAATCGAGTCTTGGCAATCTTTAGTTACCCCTTAGTCACCAAATCTCACTCCAAACCCCTTAACTAATGTTCAAACAGAGTGACAGATTAAAAATGCAAATAGTGCACAATTTTTGTGAAGAGCGCCCACAATTTTCAAAAATGGGGATATTTTTGACCACAGTTACGTGGTAATTGTCTAGGAAAACTATACCTGCGAACGAGAATGCAAAAAATGTGTATTTATCATAAAATAAGCGATTTTGTAATTAGAATTGGGATCCCAGATTGGACTTAACAGCAGAGCTGGAAGCTGGAAATACTAGTTATGCATACGATCCAATGATGAAATAGTGCCACTCGAGAAAATAACCTTTAACTTGACTTGCCTGAACCAATAAAACAACTATGGATGAGCGTAGACACGTACATGGCGCTATCTCCCGGCTATTTCACATATGAAGGCCGTTCCAGCAGCCGTTGAATTATTATCGGGATCCCGATAATAATTATTCTAATTCAAAATTCCTGTTTGGAGACACAGACATTTTCGAGCTTAACCATTTCACAGGTATGGTTTTACTAGCCGTTACCAATGTTAACCGTGTAAACAATCTCAAAATTTTTGAATAATTGGGGCTATCTCAAAACCAAAAAATGTCGCTAATATTTGCTTAAATTAGCTGAGCTGAAGCAAGCACCCTTCTTGTCAGCTTCCATGTATCTGGTCATTATGAACAAAATAAATTTATTACTTTCAATTTATGAAACTCAATTAAATAAACTTGAAATTGTTCACACTCAGATTGTTGGAACCTTGTTGCCAAAATGTTCACATTTTTTTCCACACAAAATTTTGCTTCAAAATTTTGCCACCCCATGTACGGGGTGAAAAAGCCAAGTGCAAAAAGTTAAACACTAGTACCATCAATTGGAGGATACTGGAAAATACCTGGAGAACGGTTAAAAAGGGAAAGGGCATTGGCGAAGAGGTCCCTTAGGTTTGCCCTACCCAGCGAGGAAAGGTGCATATCATCCTCAAACATGTCACTATTATTTACTGGGTGGAAGAGGTGTGAATTCTTAATGACATGAGCGTTTGTCAGCTTTATTGGAATGCCGATGAGCATTCTTATTAAGGTCACGTGTGTATCTTTTCCCTGCACCTTTAGTCTTTTCGTCTTTGTAACTTTCCGTGGCAAAATATCCGACCAGATCAACCTTGTGTGGGGGAGAAGATTTCTGATACTGTTCATCTCATTTTTAGCGTCACTCTTGTCTTTCCCAATGTATCACAAAATATATCATTTACTCCCCACTGCTATGATAATAGTAGAGGGACACTGTTGGTAATTCACCAAAACCATTATAAGGTTTGACAAACAGTGTCGTCCGTAAGCAGCCCCCTCACGCCGCTCAGCTTGTAACACACCACCTTGGAGTTGCGTGTTATCCTGCCAGATGCTCAATGATAGAATCGCCTACTATCAGGGTGATCATTTTATTGTTAAAAGCAAAAGAAAGGCTCTTTTCCTTTAATTTACGCAAAGATAATGTTAAAAGAGATGAAATGACATGACTCTGAAAAATTCCCAAGTAACTGCTCCTGGAAACTAGTCATACCTACAACTTCTAATTTCTCAAGTAAGGGCACATGTAGAAATTAAACACAGTACAACATCATTTAAACTTAAGAGTACACGCAGAAGATGAAAAAAACAAATCCTACAACTACGTGAACTGTGTGAGACACACTAAAGGAACACATCACTTGAAAGAGTAAATAGTAAATATCACCCTACTTGTATCTAGACATTAAAAAAATAAATGATTAAGTCTGATGTAGGGCTGGGACATTCGGGCGGGCACTCGGGTACCCGCCCGACTTTTAATTACCCGGGTCTGAATTCCAGTCACGGTTACCTGAACGTCAAGTTTTAAAAGTTCAAATCTTTTAATTTTGACACTGCCTATAATTTGCTACTACAAACAGCCACAAGGCTCAGAAGGTGTATTGAATCCATCTCACAATGCACCAGTTTTGGGAAATTTCACCTCAATAAGGTATGTGAACCCACAAAAATCCTATTCTTAACACATACAAACCCTGACTCAATTTAGCCCACAAAGCATAAGTACTTCAGTAATTTTTAGCATGAAATGAAACTGTATTGAGAAAAGTGGGACTGAATTGGCAGCCAAACTACCATATATTTATGCTGGTTCCCTGCGACTTTGGTCTCTCACATCTTCACAACTGACCAAAGACGCAGGTACATAGAAATCAAAGTCGGCAATTCATTGGCCAATGCATGTTGAAAAGCTCTGACGTAGTTGTTTTGAACTGTGGTTCTAATTTCCGCGCTGAGCCACTGCAACTCGCACTTGATTGGTGTAGATCGCGCCTACGCTATCACCTTGCGTCGGCGTGTTGCGTTTTTTTACTATGTGACGCTCGGTACACGGCATGCGCGAACCACCACTTCCACAGTGTCTATCCTATACGCGCGATTACAGTGTATCCCAGCATATCAGGCGTCGATTCGAGGCTAGTGCATCTGCTAGTCAGGATCCTGACTAATTATGATTGGCTTGTACCTGCATGCTTGGGTAGTCTGAGCCATGAAGCGAGGCCCAAGGCCCAGAGAACCAGCGTACCATATATTCAGCATGTTGAGTAAGCAATAAAAATGTTCAGCAGAGGCATTCATATTAGTCACTCAATGCTACATGTAATAAACTGACAATGAACCTTCAAAGTGCACCTTAGAATAACACTATTTTGCTACTCGACAGGTTGACCAGGGATTTGAAATGTGATGTACTTCTACTCTACATTGAAATGGTAAAATCTTTTAATCTTAATTAAACATTTGTTAATTGTATTGCAGTTAATCTGTGAAGCAGATATAATCATCACATATACAGATGTCGATTAAAAGGGATACAAACCTATTCGACACATAGTTATTCAAGCTGTATTAATAATCATCATGGGCACAGCTGTTTGACCCCATGCAAATTGTCTCTTATTTTTTAGAGCAATTTTAAACAATGGCGAAACAATTTTGACAACTGATATAAGCAGAGACATGCAAGAGCTATTACCTCCGCAAAAATCAGAAAAATCCATTGTGGGAATCTTGCCATAAGGCCTACAAAGGTTATAATTTGTATGTTATAAAATAGCGCCCTCTATATGCCTATTTCCCATAGAAAAACGTGTAAAACTAGATTTCTATGAAAAATCATATTTGCCCGCAATGAAATTTCATCAAATTTACACAAGATGTAGTTGGTTGCATAAATACTCCATATTAGTTGTCAAAAGTGTTTCGCCGTTGATATTTTTTGTTTTGTTCTCGTTTTGTCATAATAAATGAGACTTTCAAACAGCTGTGTGGACAAACTCTAAACATGGCGTTACAATGGCCGAGGTGAAACCCTGGCTGTTAAGATGGGTTCCCTCCATTTTTTTCATCTTCTAATTAGCTTATTAATTTATTGTAATGTTGTCACTGTTGTGAATTGTTTCAACATAATTTATCACATATGTAAATCAAAACTTAGCATGTTATTTTCCTTTTAAAGTATCTCATAGCACAATGGCACATTTTGCAAGCCTCTGAAACAACAAAATTGTTGGAATTTCATTGTTAACACCCACAATCATAGAAAGAAATGTTGGAACACTTTGTCTGACACTTTGTCTGATTTAGTAAAAGAACTGATCCCTTTTCCCCAAGGCAATGTTGATCCAAATAATGTTGTTAGCAGCCTTGCAATGTCCCCCAACATTGATTGATGGGATGTTGGCAAGGATATAGTGGAGACATCGCTTTCAAATGAACTAGGGCTGTTGTCCATATGCCTTCTCAACACATGTGTCGCCATAAGCCATGTCTTGATATGTCGCTATGAAAAACAAGATATCGAAAAACTTCTATAATTAGCATTCTATTAAAAAAAGGACATGATCTACTCTAAAAATGATCAATTTATGACCAATTCTTTCTTTCAGGGCTTATTACTTAATGAATATAACAAACCTTGAAAATAAAGTTCAGTAAAAAATATTAGTTCTACGTACCTGACAATGAAGTAACCTGACCTATATTACTTCTTAAGGTCATTTACCTCCAACTCAACTACTTCAACATCCCAAAGGAGGAGACCCTGCCTGGAGTTGACTGGGTCATGTGGGTAATGAGTTTCCAGTGTGTTTAGACTAGGATTTAGATAAAGCATGCAGTCAGTTTGATTGAATGATAAAATTGTATTAAAATTTATGTCAACATTATGACGATGTCGTGATCAAATTATAACATGTCCCCATAAAAATAACATGCCAACGACAGCTCTAAAATGAACAATGACTTACCCAATTCCAATCTAAGTTTGTGATCATGTAGATGGTTCTAATATATTGCATCAAGTGTACAACTATTTTTTTCCCATGATTGCAGTGGTGAACAGCAATTCAAAGGTCATAACTGATTTGCTGAGATAATACATTTTAAAAAGATATTGGTCGTTTTATTGTCAATCCAAATGACTGAATTATCCCCAGACAGTCGAAATTAAAGACACAGAAGACGACATTTTGCGCCTCATGTCTGCATTCAGAACGAACACATTTTTAATCAGCTTTCTGTTGAGATTAATAGAATCAGCCATTCAGCCATGATACCCGGAAGGGCAACTTTTACTCGCCCACAGCGATTAACTGAACGAACAAGTTACCAGTTTGTTACCTGGGAGCAAGTTGTGCCTTGACCAAGAATTTTCCTTGAATCTACACAATGGAGATTTCCCATACCGGGGGGAGACAACCACCAGACAAATCAATACTGGAGGAATATAGGGCCCGCCCGGGCCATGACAAAACCTGGCCCATGAAAACGTGGCCTTTGGCCGCTTTTTGGCCTAAAATCAAAACTTACTGCTTGTCATATTTAATCCCACCATGTTTTTTTTTTTAAATGTTTTGGCCTTTTTGTCCAGTGTCTTTTATTCCCCTTACAAAATGACAGCCTGCTTTTTACGATAGTAAATTTTCAAGCTTGCTCAATCTAATTACTTTGACATTTGATTGATGATCTATTTCCCCTGAATTCACATACTTTAACAGACTGAATTTTTGGGGCAAATGGAAAACTGTATTTTTTTCTGAGTGTAGGGCCCTACTGTGAGTTATAACCCAGGAGCTAGCACACATTTGTAACACATCCAGTACAAAGGTTTGAGTGGTTAAATATGTTGACAGACTGACAGAAACCCCTGAAACGTGATTCTTAAATTCCGCAAGTGGTGCCTTCAGGAGAGGGGGGCCAAAACAAAGTTTGTACAGGGGTCAATTTGTAAATTGATCCATCAGGTTGAAAAGCACACCATGTTATTGTCTAACCATAAGATTCAGAAAAGGTTAGTTTTGTTATAGTCCAAGCCTAAGTTTCAGAGTTACAGGCAAAAACAGCAAAATCAATAAAAGGGTCAATTTTCAGTTGTACAGGGGTCAAATTTTAAAATTGCTTCCGATTTGGATAAAAAATGTGCAAATTCATGGTGGCGCTCATAGGATAAAATTAGGAATAGTTTTGAGTGTCTCAAAGGCTTTCTTAACAAGTAGGGGGGTACAGATCAAGCCCCCATGAATGCAATGGACGTTGACCTTCTGTGCCCCCTACATTGGAAACTAAGCATTTAAGGCAGTCAAAACTATCCTTATTTTATCCTATGCACGCCCACCAATAATTTGCACCATTTTTTATCCAAATCGAGCAACTTTAAAAGTTGACCCTGTACAACTGAATTGCCCTATTATTGATTTTTTGCTGATTGTCGCCTATAACTCTGAACTTTAGGCTGTACTATACAACTCTACCTTTTCTGCAATCCTTATGGTGAACACAATATGGTGTGCTTTTCAACATGATTGATCAATTTACAAATTTGACCCCTGTACAAACTTTGTTTTGGCCCCCTCCTTAAGGCACCACTTGCGGCACTTAAGAATCACGTTTCAGGGGTTTCCGGTCATCTGTCCACATATTTAATCACTCACACCTTTTGTACTTGAGATTGTTACAAATTGTGCTAGCTCCAGGGCTATTATCCAAAAGGAGTGGCTCAAATTTTGTCCACAGTTACCAGGATCATTAAGTGAATCAGTAATAATGTGGTAAATGAATACATTTCATCTCATATTATGTTTAGCTGGTAGGCCTTAGTGGCTAACATATGGCAAGGACCTTTCTTACATTGCTAGAACTAGCTAAATGCTTGGGCCTATGTAGGCCAACGTTGGTCAGAAGAACCACTGGGAAAAAAAACATCCGGCATCATGTGGCATGGGTTCACAGTTTCTGGTCATCTAGGCCGATTAAAGGGGCATTCTTGAAAATTATAAATGTCTTCTTTTAGCCCCAATCTTAAGGCTATATACCAATTCATTCATAAGGTAGAAGTTTCATATGCGGTGCAGATTGGGTCCTAATGTCACAATTATTGTACCATTTAATGGTCATTCTCTGAATATGTAATAAATGCTTTTGCCCTTACAATATTCAAATTAATTTCTTATGTACACTCGCCAAAAGTTAATGTAACTCACCTCCAGTCCAACTACCTATCTCTTGGCCTTTAAAAGCCAATATAGTCCACCATGTTCACCTCTCCTGAATCCCATGGCTCCTAAGTTTCCACTACAAAAACACTAATGCATTGTTTTGTGATACCTTTGGGAAAGAATTAAAAAAGAAATTCCGCATACTGGGTTTAGCTCAAAATCCACAGTGACATTGGGTACAGAGTAAAATCTATTAGGGCATGTAGCAAAAAAATTAAAAGGTGGGGTTCTTGATCTACTATTTGAAGTCCCTGGAGCAGAGATGCTGCCAACACTTCTAATTTTAGGCCAATTGGCCAATAGGCTAATGGGCCAGGCCATGTTTTGGTACATGGCCCTTCAGCCCCAATACCAGTGTAAGCCCCATACCGGGGAGTACGACAAATAAATACCGCGGACTTAAGGGTCGAATGGATGAAACCTTGGTTCTCGTGTATTCATTAATTCAAACAATATCCATTCATCTTTCAGATTATTTCATGAATACAAATATCCACATTTATATTATGACAAAATTGTCATGTTTATCTAGTTATTATATACATGTACATTGGCACCAAGCGAAATACCGATGCCGTAATCCTCCTGCAAGTTGAATAACCTAAGGAGATTTGAAAACTATTGATGGCTCAGAGCGGGGTCACTGTGGACTCTCACTTTTCATTGATGCCTACAAGATGGCATAGCTAGGTAGGTCAATGAAGCTTCTTTTATATTGACCCCTAGATGACTCCATCTTGACCTTTGACCCCATATTGTGCATGTAAGTAATAGAGCTTTTTCCAGTGGATCTTGTGAACACATTTAACATAAATATCTACTTTGGTTGATGAGTTATAGCATTTTTGCATATCTTGTACGTGACCCCTGGGGCCAATATTCTGTCACATGATTTGTCTCCAAATTATCTGCAACTTTTGCACAGACATCATCTATCCAAGTTTTATAGATTTTGAGATATTGCATTTTTTGCATATTAATTAGACAATGCTGCCATTTTGAATGTTAATGAGTTCCGATATTAATTCTGTATACACCCTGTATACACTGACCAAAGACGATGCTCATGCGGAACTCTCCGCAGTAGCGCACCCAATCTGTAGAAGGCGGCTTCAAAAGATTTTTAGTTTTAGACTTCTATTGACCCGTACGAGAGGTCAACGGTCAAACTGTGTACACCCCTGGTGAAGCTTGGGTCAGTGGTTCTTCTAATTTTGGTCAATATCGGCCCAGCTGTTTGGCAGAAGGCGGCAAAAAAAGGCGATGGTATGGAGGAGAAGACTAAACGGCACAAGCAGAACCCGTAGAACGGGCGTAGTAATATATTTTATGTATCACATGTCTTTTAGATAGAACATTCTAGAAAAAAATTATGACCAAACTGCCAAACAAGTTACTTGATATAACAATGTCTTAGGAAAACCAAAAACTTCACCAGAAATGAAAAATAAAGACAAAGGAATACAAGAAACTTGCTACCCCCCACCCCGCCATACAAAGAAGCATCCATCCATTGATATAATGGCCCTACTGCCCAGCTGTACGTAGAGAATAATAGAATGCCTCTGGAAATTGATTAAAAAAGACCAATGCATCTGACAAGGTTTTACGAAACAATGCAAGGCCCGTAGCAGATGGATGGAAACAATCATCATCATAAATTGGCTCATCTACATTGCGATTCTGCGTGTTAAACACATCAGAATGAGAAACGACATGAGCCCTACCGGTACTCCTAATTACTTCTCTACACACTTTGTGAGCATATTTGTTAATGTTCCTTGTACACCTTTTACCTGTCCCGTCTTTTTTCTCATTTGCATAACCTAGTCTTACTAAAATGTCAGACCAAATAATACGTGTATTTGGCAATAATTCTCTAACTCCTTTTAGATTCTCCAAAACCATGTTTCTAATCTCCCCAAGTGCAGATTTCAAAATATCGTTTGAACCCACATGCACTATTATTGTTGTTGGCGCAGCATTTCTCTGCAATAGCGAGCTTATTTGATTCACCAAACCACTAGTTTTTCCATCTGGTTCACCAAACCATGACACCTGGCCACCGCCATTCAGCTGCTCGTTCCCGTTCCCAGCTCTCAACACGATACTGTCGCCAACAACCCAAGTTCTTAAATCCGACTCTGAAAAATAAGCAGAAATAAGAAAAAAAAAAGAAATGCAAAACGGCAACCCAAGTGAAAATATCTAAAATAAGGCAACAGAAAATTCAAGGATAAGCAAATGGTATTAAGCACTGGGAACACTTTAATTGCTGCTAACTTGAGTGACTACCAGTCCCTTCACAGGCGAATACCTAAGGAAGCAATTGAACAGACGTCCTAGATTAACAAAGATACATTGGTCATCGGACCACTTATGTCGCCTGCCATGCGGTTTGTGAGTATAGGCCTAACATGACCTTTGACCTTGAATATTGACCGCTGACCCATAAACAATGAGGGTTTGCATGTAACACTCCATAAACCATTTGGTTCCAATTGGAACTTCAACTTTCCAATGTAGGTCTATTTTACATTTTCATCTTACCACTTTACCTCACATCACCTTTGACCTTGTATGTGCACCTTTGACCTCATCAACGGATAGGGATCCAATTTTACACCTATATAAGTTAAGTTCCAATTGAACTTTTCAAATGAGGTCATTTTTACATTTCTGGCATATTTTACAACTGACCTCACATGACCTTTGCCTTGAATGTGACCATTTTGACTCATCAACACATGGAACCTATGTTGCACTGTACCCAAGTTTAAGTTTAAATCTATCAAGTATGTGGATATTACAGGCAACTCAGTCAAGCGGATGTCCTCCGTCCAACACCAACTGAAAAACTTGTACCATCCTTCCAGGAATTGCTCCACCAACGTCCGTCGAGCGTAGCGCGCTTGCAAGAGCTTAGCTGCCAAGTATCTAATGTGAAGCACCCCTTCGTGGACGATACCTTGCTGCCAACCCCTTAAATCCAGAGAGAGGGAGTTTCTTAAGCAAAGTCCAACCTCTTGAACAAGTCCTCTAAGGAGGTCAAGATAGTCACCTTGTGAAAGAAAGACTTGCTAACTAAGTAACATCTATCGGTATTGACCTGGTGAGCATCTCCCACCTGGACGCTGACTCCTCATGGGCTTAATGGCGATGCCTCAACAGATTGAGAACCAAACTGGCCGATCCTAAGGTTTCCTGGCAAATGGGGCTATCGGAAGCAATCAGGATACTACCTGTGGTTGTGGGACAGAATCACAGACAATGGAACACCTCTTGGTCTGCCACTGCTGGAGCAAAAAATGCACAATAAGACTTGCGGAATTCATAAGCAGCAGACATTAGCACCCATCTCTGGCTGGAATCATATTTTAGAACCACATTTTTGACACTATAGAAGACAGGCATATGTTAACCCTTTATGGGTCCAGTGGAGAAAGCCGCCCGACCGCACCAAGGGTTTGAATATTCGGCCCTTGATTAAGGCGCTTTACCTCAATTACTCCTCTCTACCAGGTGTATAATGGGTACTGGCTTATTCAATGTGGGAAGGTAACATACGCTCTGTAGAGGATGTGAGCGATCCCCTACAGAAACATTATATGGTGGAGTCTGGCCCAATCGCGAAAAAAGAGATGGGCAATCTGTTCCTGTGTACACAGGGCATCCCCCTTTACTTTACTTGTTAAAACCCTTTTCATGACAACAGGACAACAAACAACAACAGACAACAATCGTGACAAAGTGATCCCTATGGTCTTCTGCCTTAGGGCAGGCGACACAAAAAACCAGCAATTTCAGCAAAGTTATGGGCAGAAGAAAAGGTCAAAAAAGAAAGTGCCAAGTGAAATGCAAATAGCACCTGCACAGACAAAAACCTATTTTACTCCTGAAATTAGGTGAGAAAGTGCTGGACAAGGTTAAGAATAGGCTTTCAAGACACAATTAGAAAATTGTCTACAATTAAAGTGGCCTGTTCGATCGTGTTTGGGACGCCCCTGATTTACCGGAGTAGTATCGGATTTATATCAGATGAAAGGCCATATTTTTCATTGTCATCCTGAAACTTTGAGCCCTCAAATCCATTTTTCTCCAGAATAAAAACAAAAAAAAATCGCTGTTTGAGTGGTTAAACCATCAATATTCGAACAGTATTGAATAGGGCGTTGAAACATGCATTATGACGTCTACCATCAAAACCGCAAGTTGTTTCCAACGGTACTGATAGGGTGTATGTGCAGGTGTCAGGCTATCATATCAAGTTAGAGAACAACAATTTACACATAGATCGGACAACACTTTAAAAGTATACAGCTTATGAGAAGGGCATCCATGGAATTTTTTGTGAAAATACAAATTAAGACATTCACCTGAAAATTTCTTGGATGTGATTAAAATCGGTAGGTAGGGTTTTTTCATCACCCATGAAAAATTTTCTAGGTGAGGACATTCAGTGAGGTTTTTTCATCGGCCTTCAACCTTTCTAGGGGAGGAAATTTGGTTGAGGTTTTTTCATCACCTTAGAAAATTCAAGGTGTAAATTCGGTGAGGTTTTTTCATCACCTGCAAGAATTCTAAGTGAGGAAGGAAATTCAGGTGAGGTTTTAAAACATCACCTTTGAAAATTGCAGGTGGAGGAAATTTAGGTGAATGTTTTGAAAAACATCACCTTTGAAAAATTTCCAGGGTGATTGAAGTCGGTGAGGGTTTTTCAGCACCAATGGAAAATGTCTAGGTGAGGAAAGGAATGCAGAGTGAGGGTTTTCATCACTTTGAAAATTTCTAGGTGATGAAATGGTGAGTTTTTTAATCACTTTCGAAAATTTTTAGGTGAGGAAATTTGGTGAGGTTTTTAAAAAATTCACCTTCGAAAATTTGTAGGTTTATTAAACATTACTTGAATTTCACACCTCGAATTCTAGGTGAGGAAATTCGGTGAGGTTTTCCATCACTTCGAAAGTTCTAGTGTGAGGAAATTCGGTGAGGGTTTTTTCATCACCATTGAAATTAATTTATAGGTGAGAAAATTCGGTGAGGTTTTTTTCATTCACCTTTGAAAATTTCTTAGGTGAGGAACCGGAAATTTCGGTGAGGTTTTTGTTCATTCACCTTAAAACTTTCTAGGTGAGGGAGGAATTGGTGCGGTTTTTTTCATCACTTACGAAAATTTTTAGATGAGGAAAGTGGTGAGGTTTTTAAAACATCACCTTCAAAAAGTCTAGTGATGAAATGTGACGGTTTTTTTATCACGTCCGTAAATTTGTAGGGGAGGAAATTTGGTGAGTTTTTAAAACATCAACAATTTCAAGATTTCTAGGTGAGGAAATTTAGGTGAAGTTTTTAAAAACATACCTTTGAAAAATTAAAGGTGATGGAGAAGTCGGTGAGGTTTTTTCATCACCTTTGAAAATTTAGGGGTGATGAAATTCGGTGCCGGTTTTTTTCATCACTTTGAAAATTTCTGGTGGGTGAAGGAATTCAGGTGATGCTTTTAAAACATCACCTTTGAAAATTTCTAGGTGAGGAAAAAACATTCAGGTGAGGTTTTTTTGAAATCACTTTCAAAAATGTCTAGGTGAGGACATTTGGTGAGGTTTTTTCATCACTTCCGAAAATTTTGAGGTGATGAAATTGGTTGAGTTTTTTCATCACTTCGAAAATTTTTAGGTGAGGAAATTTGGTGATGTTTTAAAACATCAACTCGAAAAAGTGTGGTTTTTTTTAAAAACATTAACCTGAATTTCCTCCTTCGAAATTTCTAGGTGAGGATTCGGTAGGTTTTTCCATCATCTTCGAAAAGTCTAGGTGAGGAAATTCGGTGAGGGTTTTCATCACCTTGGAAAATTTCTAGGTGATTAAATTCGGTGAGGTTTTTTCATCACCTTTGAAAATTTCTAGGGAGGAATTCGGGAGGTTTTTTTCAACACCTTTTATCAAATTCTAGGTGAGGAATTGGTGAGGTTTTTGTCATCAATTCCGAAAATTTTTAGGTGAGGAATTTGGTGAGGTGTTTTTAAAACATCACACTTCCAAAAAATTTCTAGGTGATGAAATTTGGTGAGGTTTTTTCATCACTTCCGTAAATTTTAGGTGAGGAAAATTGGTGAGGTTTTTAAAACTCACTTTGAAGATTTATAGGTGAGGCATTTAGGTGAAGTTTTTAAAACATCCACTTTGAAAAATTCCAGGTGATGAAATTCGGTGAGGTTTTTTTCATTCACCTTTGAAAATTTCTAGGTGATGAAATTCGGTGAGGTTTTTTCATCACCTTTGAAAATTTTCTAGGTGAGGAAATTCAGGTAGATGCTTTTAAAACATCACCTTTGAAAATTGGTGAGGAAAATGCATTGGAGGTTTTTTTAATCACCTTTGAAAATTTCGAGGTGAGGAAATTGGTTGAGTTTTTTCATCACTTCCGAAAATTTTTGGGTGATGAAATTTTGTGAGGTTTTTTCATCACTTTCGAAAATTTTTAGGTGAGGAAATTGTGAGGTTTAAAAAATTCACCTGCGAAAATTGTACGTTTTTAAAATGACCTGAATGTCATCCATGTTGAATTTCGAGGTGAGAAAATTCGGTGGGTTTTTTCATCTCTCGAAAAGTTCAAGGTGAGGGGGAAATTCGGTGAGGTTTTTTCATCACATTGAAATTTCTAGGTGAGAAACTTCGGTGAGGTTTTTTTCATCACCTTTGAAAATTTCTAGGTGAGAAATTCGGTGAGGTTTTTTCATCATCCTTTAAAACATTTCTCTAGGTGAGGAATTTGGTGAGGTTTTTTTTTTTTAATTTTATGGTTTTTTTTTAGTTTAGGAAATTTGGTGAGGTTTGTAAAACATCAACCTTTGAAAATTCTAGGTGATGAAATATTAGGTGAAGTTTTTAAAAAACATCACCTTTGAAACTTCAGGTGAGAAATTCGGTGGGTTTTTTTTCATCACCGTTGGAAAATTTCTTCTAGGTTATGACATTCGCTGAGGGTTTTTGTGTTCAAATACACCATTAAAATTATCGTCAAGGTAGTAACATTCAGGTAAGGTTTTTAAAACAGAAATCACCTTTCAAATTTCTAGGCTGGTGAGGAAATTTCAGGGTTATGTGTTTTAAAACATCACCATTCTATTTACTTAAAAATTGTTTGGGTTCTTTTAGTCAACCGATTTGTTTTTGTTAATATGTTATATTTTGTTATTATAACTTAGGCTCAATTATGTTTTAGCTATGAATGTTGGAGTAATTTTGGTGATAATGCAAAAACAAGATTGCGTTTTTTTTTTCCAAAATGGCGCCCTACAATTCCGTTCCGTAACCTAAAAAAGTATTTTGTAGGTCTGCCAACCACTTAACTTTATAAATTTTTACGGATCATGGTACAAAAGCCAAGGCTGAAACATGCGAATTGAAGAAGGCGCCCGACCTTCAATTGATAAGAAGGAAATGAAGGAGGGCCTCAACTGGTCATAGAATCATTTAAATTATAATTGTGACCTAAACTCCATGAAATTAAAAAAAAATATATATGACCACCATGTCCCCGCCCAGGTTGTCAAAGATGTCTTGAACAATGAATGCGCTTATCTTTTCATTAATTCCATAGAAAATGGGGTACCGATGTGCCCACTAGCTCCGCTGACGGACGGTGCTACTTTCCCTGACTCGCGTCCATCTGGAAGCGTGAAAGTGAATCTGCTATGACATTGTGTTTAACTTCAACATAAATTGCACTAAAGGCTAAGTTTCAGCTTTTAGCCCTGCAGCACAAAGAAACACCAACACCAATTTATTATTTTTTGACATTTTGAATATCGCGTATTAATAATGGATACCACAGGCATATTGTCGGACCTAATAATAACCATTTTAAAACAAACTTGACCTAAGTAAACCCCTCTAGAAAATTGGACCACACAACTACAAACGCCCCTAAAATTGGAAAAAAAAAAATCTAGCCATCAATGGAAATAGGATGAAAAGGTTGAACTGGGGGGGCCATTTTTTCCCTGGAACCACTTTCTACTAAAATAACCTCCAAATCCTATTCCACTGCCAGCATCTGTAAATAATTCGGTAGTCTATCTTTTCTCCCATTCTTTTCAATGTAATAATCTGGTAAATATGAAACCGCCACCATTGCAAATACTGTAAAAAAATACCACTCGCGGTTCGTCGTACC